>QEPC01007489.1:1686927-1709532 GCA_003113815.1 Sphenodon punctatus | reverse complement strand
GAGGATCATGCCCTATTAGAGGTGCAATCTTGTGAGGTGCCAAGTGCTGTTGAAACCCCCCAAAATCAAGCCAAGGTAAGTGCAATGATCACTGTGCGGGAACAGTCTCTTGATGAACACAGTGATAAACATTTTTATCACCTGTGAATCTAAAAATTAGATTTGTAAATACACATGGCTCCAGCCCTCCTTTTTGTTGTGTGTTCTGTCTTTGAGTTATGCTGAAAAGCCTCCTGTGCAAACCATCCAGACAGCAGCATTCTTGTAACATAACGTGGCTGTCTAGAGCAGAATGCAGACAGCTTTTCCAGCTGAAATTCTGAATTTAAAGAACGGCACTGCCCTTTGTTTGGAGGCTAAGGAAAAACATTTGAGGTTTTGGTAAATATAGTTACAAAGGAAAAATAGATTTGAGCCTATCAGAATCACTTGCAAGGGTGTCAATCTCCTTGATCTGATACAGTACAGACTGTTTGTGCAGTTCTCTGTCTTTCTGGCATTTCCCCCCCTCCCCTCCCCCTCTAGAGGAAACCCATGCCCCTGCTTCCTACAATAAATGGATTTTGTACAGTGACAGTAATCTCTTCATAGATACTGGAGGATGGACTTCCCTGAAATTAATGGGAGTTTATTTTAATTGACTTCTATGGAAGCAGAATTAAGATCAGTGTCGAGCACTTTTCTAGGTCCTGATCCTGGTATTGTAGAAACAAAATGGTTTTTGTTTCTACAATAGTTGGGAACCAATGATATCATTAATGCTACATGTCAGCTATGTAATTTTTAAAAAATGAACTCACCTCACTTACCACACCACACTATTTATAGGAGCTGCTGCAGTGCTCCGATTTATCTGATACCATAGTAAATCTGAGTACTTACGGATACTTCGCTATAGCACAGGAAAATGAAATGATTTGTCAGCACTTGTTGCTTTACCTTGCTAATGAATCAGGGGAAATCCTCTTTTTCCCCCCCTAAAAGCAGCTTCTTTCTATGTATCTTTTTTCTGTGTGAGTTCAGGTGTTTGTGCAAAGGTTGATGGGTTTCACCTGCATAGTTCCCATGGGAACTACACATGAACCCGCAAAGAAAAAAGATCATAGACAAGAGCATGGATTCTACAGTTGGCTTTCACTTCTCACAAAGTGACCACTCTGTTTCTGATCTGTCTGTCCTTGTCTTAAAGCAAACCTATGTGACACCTTTAGGAGGTGAGCTTGGGAACAAATATTCATAGCTTTGCTGGGTATAAAAAACAATGGACTCAATTTCGACATTGGTTTCACAAGCCATTACAGAAACTTATAAGTATAATGACTGTCTACAGCAACAGGAAGCTTTAAGTTTACTTACTATCAGCAGCTCTTACTCTTCCCACCTTGTTGCATTCCATCCTTTTGAACTGTGGACCTCCTCCCTGGGGCTTGTTCTCACCTTCTCCTCCCTTTGCCATTGTTTACAAACACTATATATACCTCACTGGGTGTTTTCAGATGTGATGGGCCTCTGGGCCCACCATGCTGAATTCTGGATCAGGATCGTTCCCTGACCCTGCTCCGTGATGAGGCCGTCCGTCTTTCAGACGTGCCAGCCGCAACACTAAAGGGAATCAGGGAGGGGGCAGGGTTAGGGCCATGGCAGGGCTGAGTGGTGCGCCATGCGGCCTTGCTACCCATGCTCACACAGTCATCTGCTCTCAGGGAGATGGACGGGTGCAGCAGCCAATAAGGTCACTGCGCCCGACTGCTAACAGTGGCTGGGACCACAATCCAGAATGGGCCAAGCTAACAAATGTTACTTTGGGCCCTTTCCTGATCATGGCCAATCTAACCACAGGTCCGGCTCTGCGGCCGGCCCCAGGGCCGGAACCGTGGTTACTTTGAGCCCTTCTGGGTGTTCCCTGTGCTGAACATCTGGCAGGGATCAATCAGCCACCCCACAGCATTCACTGTGGTTCAGTTGTGATCCTGTAATGTCTGAAAATATCCTCTGTTTTCTCAGTCTAAGTTCTAACTCCTGACTTGCCTCACGAAGGAACCTGTGAGGTCCGAAAGCGTGCATACCGCAACCAACTGGAGTTGGTCACTGCACTACTTTGTCTCTATTGCCTATATTTGGGACCAACGCGGCAACCTTACTTTCTCTACACTAGCCAAGAATGGGCTCTATGTATAAAAATGTTCCTTTTCTGTTCCTAAAAATGTGCCACCTCTCACCACCTGTCCCAGCCCTAAATCCTGGGTACATGGGGTTGTTATTCAGAGATGCCGTGCCACCACCATTCCACCCGCCAAAACACTCACCGCCGGACAGCTGAGTTGCAGTGGAAGCCTCCTTGCTGCCGACCTACAGCAGCCCCAGCTTCAACCTTGTCAGAGAGAGGAGAGACTGAGGCTTCTGCAGGTGGCTGGCGAGGGAACTGCTGTTGCCACCCATCAGCTATTTGGCACTGGGTATGGTTTGCAGTACCAGTCCCCAAGCCTGGCCCTTGTCAAACTTTATCCAGTCATGGGTTGGGTCTTTCAGGGTAACATGAGTGACAGGTTCCAGACAGAGGTGCCAGGGTGGAGCCTTGGCACAAATGGAGCCCTGACTCAACGTGGCATCCCATAGAATCAAAAGGGTTTCATTCAGTGAAGTCTCACTGTCAGCTGTTACTTAGACACCCGCTTACGGTAGAAACTTTTCAAGTTATTATCTGACATTTTAAATGCACCTACAGAACATCTTAAAAAATACTTACTCAAGACTGGCATAGCATTTAAAAACAACCCCCACATCTGATAAATGATTAACTATGGGAGTTTTAAAAAGTGGACCACACTGACCCCATGCAGTGAATAGAAAGCAAGCTTTAAAGGTCCCAAATTACCTGTAGGAGATGTGATTGACTGTGTAGTATCAGAAGAACGATCAATAAAACAAAATTATTTGTTGTGTCAGAGAAAAATCTTTTCTAGTATAAAAACGTTGAATTAGAAAATTATAATAAAAAACAAAATGGAAAGAGCTCCACGACATTTAAGACAATAATTACCTTTTAGATCACCGACATCCTCACATGAGAAATATGAAAGCGGCAGAGGGATGCCAACTCTAACAGCTGCTTTATTTGTGAATGCCTTTTCATCTGTCAAGAGACCAATCATTTGTGAAGATAGATGTTCCCTCCAGTCTGTGCACTTGCTAGTGGTTGTTATAGTCAGGGACCCGAGCTGACTGCGTTGCTGCAATTTGCAGTGATTTTCGCAGAATCAGCCAATCCTCGCAGAATCAGCCAATCCTGACCATGACCTGAGGGTAAATAGGCCCCTGGGAGATGAATTGTGGGTGGGTGGGGTCTGAAGGCCCTATGTTTGCGTGAGGGAGGTGCTGAAATTCCAGAGGATTTGAGTTGTGTTTGATTAGCAAAGTTGTGATTCTATGTCAAACCTATTGCAAATTTGCTTCCCAGCATGCATAGTTATGCAAATCAAGTTAATTATGCAAATATTAATGCTCACAGTGAATTTGCAGAATTTGGCTTCACTGGTTGCAGAATTTAAGATTTTTTGGTGCCGTCAACTCAGGTCCCTGGTTATAGTTCCTGTGTATTTATATATGGTTTGTATTTGTACATACATCTTCTAGTAGCTATTCATAGCAAGAGATATCATCTAAAAATATTGTGAAAGAATACATGGGGCTCAGCCATTATCTCTGTTATTTTTCTATCTAGATTTTAATAATCCCTTACTATAAAAATCTACTGTTTATCAGCAAATTTTACTAACATTTATTTATTCTATTTTTTACCCCAACCTTCCAAAATAGGTTCAGGTCAGCTTACAAAATATAAAAACATATAAAACAACTAAAAAAATAAATCCCCTAACTCACTCACCAACCTTTTCCCTAACCTCGCCACTCAACCCCACCTATCCTGGCCTACCAAATGCCTGGTCAAAGAAAAAGGTCTTACATCTCTTCTGTAAGACAAGCAGGCTTGGGCTTAGGTGGATCCCCAGGAGGAGCGAGTTCAGTAATTGTGGGGCAGCCACCAAGAACACTCGTCCATTTGCCCTTGTTGTGAAAACTTCATGGGCAGAGAGTATCAGCAGAAGGGCGCTCCCAGCCAACCTTAGAGCCTGCGACAGAGCACGAGGGAAGAGGGAGGTCTTTCAGATACCTGCAGCCCAAGCCATTCAGAGCTTCATAGGTCAAACCAAGTACGCTGAATCATGGCCGGAAAGCTATTGGCAGTTAATACAGGCTCTGGAGCACTGGTGTAATATGCTCCCGATGACCTGCCCCCAACAGAAGGTATGCTGCCGCATTCTGCACCAGCTGCAGCTTCCAGATAGCCATCAAGGGCAGTCCTACATAGAGCACAATGCAATCGTCTAGACTCAAGGTTACAAAGGCATTTCCACGAAGCATATCTGCATGAGTATTTGCAGGATCAGGCCCATCCATACTTATATTTATCTGAATTTTACAGTAAAGGCGGTAGTGTTTTCTGAAAATGAACACTACACAGAAGATAATTTACCTTTGTGAAAGCTATACATATCAAATTATGTATGGTAATTGGTTGTTTGCTTTGGGATTCAGGCAAGAAAAAATATTTTTGAAATTAGATTTTATAACCTGACATTGTATGCTAATAGTCATACAAAGGTTGAAACCTCACCCTATTTGCAAAGAGGTAGAAATGGATAATTAAGATCGAGCAGCCAATTCACAATTCTCCATTAACTTAGCTTCCTAGCATCCTTTAAAGTAAGGCACCAAGGTGGCACCTAAATACTATTTTAAAATCTCACAAGCGTTTGAATTGGTAACTTGGACCAGGTTACTAATAATTTATACAAACTAGGTTTATCCTGGGAATTTCTGGCATCCTTCCCCTTAAGGGAGGCGAGGCGGATGATTAGGCAGTGTATAGAGGACATGGATGTCCAGGTGTCCCGTTCACAGGAGGTGGTTTCAAAGATTTCACTCTGGATACTGGGCCCTAGTGGAGCTAGATAATTTCATCTATAGTCTCTGTGCCTCACAGGAAAGCCTTTACCTCTTTGTGTCTCCAGTCGATGTATACCATGGTGACTTAGGGGCGGTATAGGGGGATTGATTATACCAACTGACTTTGTATCTGCGGGGCAGGGGTGATAGGGGATTTGCCCCACTATCTGTTATTTTGCCCTATTTATGCACACATAATGCAGTCATCTGTTTCAGACCCTCATTATTAAGGAGGGAATGCTGTCCCCACCTTAGAGGGCACTTTGTCTTCTGCTGAATGACTCAAGGGAGTCAGTTTCTAGGGCTGTGGCTGCCTATACAGTATCTGCTGCAAAGCTAAGAGAAATGGGTTTTGAACAAACTGTAATTTTGTACTGTGGATATATTTCTTATGTATTTGGCTTTTGCTGTATATTTTGTTTTGTATCTATATTTATTTCATGTCATGGTCAGTTGGTTAGTATATCTTACAAGAAACAAGAAAGAAAGAAACTTAAGTGCCCAATGGTTTAGTAAATCTGCTCTTTAACATGGTCTTCATCAGCTGGTTGCTTCATTACTGTTTTCCACTATACTTACCTGTCTTAGTAATTTTGCTGTCACAGAAACTGTCACATCAGCAAGTGGCATAAAACTCATTTGTCAATGAAACACTGCCCCTGAAACCATCTTGATGCCATCAGGCATCTTCTGGCAAATGAACACTTGGTGGAAAAGGGATGTGAGCAGACCTTAGTAAGACCAAAACCCATTTCTGAGAGCGGACCTTTCTGTTTTTCTTACAGCATTTATATCTATGGTCTCTCTTCAGTCTCAGAAAGTGTTTTTTTTAAAATGGGTTTACATTTCTACAGCTTTTTGATCTTTATTTATTTGAAGTGAATTGCCCCAGTACATTCAGGAATGTCCTGATTCTCCAGAGTCACTGAAAATTAAACTCGTGCCATCTCTTCTCTGTAGGCAGATCCATAGTTGTAAGCACAGAGCCGAGTGAAGCTGCCAGCTTACAGAAAGAAAAAACAGAAAAATCCCCTCTGCTATTGCTTCATCCAAAACAGGTCTTAAGAAATACAGAAGAGATTTTAAAAATCCAAACGCAATGTTAAAACATATCATGTGAAGATCTGTGTCAAGTTTTTGGCAATCCGACTCATTGGTTTCTGAAATAACAGACTTTTAATGGAAACATAGAACAGTGACAAAGAGAACAACATAGCAAAACAGCTGATCAGAAACTCAAGAATTAGGACCAATGCTTTGACATAGACTACTTAAGAATATCCAAAAAAGGGTAAACACTCAAAGGTTTATATTCCAACAGTTTTAGAAAACAAATTGGCTTTTCTTTTAGTGGCATTAAATTACAAACAAAATACAGCAAAGTAGTACCCAACAAAGTTTAAGCCTCTCACAATAAGCTCTATAAGAGTCATATTCATTTATTAAACATCATGTCAAAGTTGAAATGTGTTGGATCTATTAACTTTTCCCTAAACAAAACTCATATGGAATAATTAACAAATACCAAAAGCACAAGAAACTATATCGAGTAAAAGTCTTGTCTACTCATGGCTTGCAGGAAAGAAGATTTATTTGGAGCTGTGTCAATGTAATGTTCTACATTAGCCACCGACTGGACTGCAAATTGTGATTTTGAGCTGAGAGGACTCTAACCCATTGAACCTAACTCTGCAAACAGAATCTCGTTGTTTTAATTCAGTTCAAAACATCCTGTACAGTCTACACTGAACTCATAGAAGGAACTATGATTGTACAAACAGACATTGTTACATTAGCAAAGTGGACATGAAGAAAAATAAGTTGTGTCAGGCGAGCACTCTTCGACCAGTCTCTATATAGCGCATCTGGTATCAAATTTATCTCCATTGTGCTAAAGGTAAGAACGGTTTAAACCTGATAAACTTTCCTCATTAAGACATTAAACAGTTTTTTCAAGACTTCAAATGCTGATCTCCAGTCCCAAACTCATTTACTTAATGTTTGGTTTCAAATCCACAGGTATCATTACTGCCAACATCATGGTAACACTTAACTCTATTACAAGTTCAGATATTTTGGACCAAATTGTTCCCAACATATAGTGTTTGTGCTTCATGCTTAGATCAAATGGTCTTTTGTTAATAGTGACCATAAAAGCAGCAGTTCAGATACAACATTTCTCCAGTCAAGGAAGTTCTAATACAGGACAGTTGACCTACAAAATTGTAAGCATGAAGTGCGTGGCTATTAGTAATAAACAGATACCAAACTGGAGTATTTGTAGAATGGCAGAATACAAAAGAAAGACTGGAACTACCACACTATCCAGTTTGATATGTTTTCCAAAAGAGGAAATAATCAATTATACTCTTCAACACGAGAAAAACACTTTAGGAACTACTAAAAAAAGAGTTTGCCATTCTAGAAATTAGTGTTGCTTTAACCAGTTTGAATTGTACAAAGAATGAGCCAATAGAGTGTCCATTCTTTGCATATTTGCTCCCTCCTGAGTCCATTACCTTTCTCAAAGGCATTTTTTAACTATCAAACTTGTCCATAAATTTTGCCGCTGAGGGTGAAACCATCCAGTTAGCATATACACTATCATTTGCATATCTTGAAAACACAGAGTTAGTGCCATCGAATCTTGTGAGTGGAACGGGACTCTCCTCAGGCCAGTTCGGGTATGACATGCCTAAAAATGAAAACAGATAATTTTTTCTGCACTGAAGAACCAAAACTTCATGTGCAGACAGTAAGGCCCTTGGCAAAACTCCCTTCAATATTTTAAGCCAGAAGACTGGATTTTGTCCCAAATAGATATAGCTGTTTTTCAAAGGCACTGAAGCACAAAAGTTGCATTGAAGGCAAACACCCTGGAAAAAAAATAAAGTGCTCTTTTGATTAAAAAAACCAAAACCCTATACAATAACTCAATGCTAGCTAATGAGTTTATTTCTGATAAGCCTCCAACTTGCACAATTTTGTTATTTTTTGAGAATGCAACAGCATATTGCTTTGCTAGAGGAAATTGCAACAGGAAGTTCTTGCAAAACAGAAAGCGCTCTGAGGTGTAATGAGACTACATAGGATATTTCCCAGTTATGAAAACACCTGTGTACACACCAGTGGGAGAGTGCACATACCTAAATGCTTTCAGGATTGGGGCCACTGATATCAATGGGTGTCATTCCACTGATGGTGCTGAGGCTCTTCATAACCATCGTGCATCTTCAAGTTACTTCTGTTTAGTTTGGGGAAAACCCCGGACTGCTACATGCAAGGACACCACATTAGGGATCCAGACATTCAAAACCAAGAAGCTAGCTTAAGTGTCTGTTTAGGCACATGAATAAAATGGTCAGATTTTCAAACAGGCAGAGCACCCAACAGCTCTC
The DNA here is from genome assembly GCA_003113815.1 of Sphenodon punctatus. Classification (NCBI taxonomy): domain Eukaryota; kingdom Metazoa; phylum Chordata; class Lepidosauria; order Sphenodontia; family Sphenodontidae; genus Sphenodon; species Sphenodon punctatus. The sequence goes on along the minus strand of QEPC01007489.1, from coordinate 1,701,127 downwards.
TGACCTCAACAGGAACAACTAGGTATTTTAGTCATGGGGAAAAAAATCTGGCCACCTATTTAGGTGCTCAAGTACAGATTTAAGCCCCCATTGTTGAAAGTCTGGGCCCTGGTGTACAGAAAAGAGTAGATGCAAAGGTTTGTAACCGGATACAAATCAAACACAGGGAGTGATGAAAAGCTTCAGCTTCTTAGAAAGCTTTAGTATTTGAAGAATAAAAAAATATTTCAAGTTAGTAATAGCATGTGGAATATTTAATCAGGAGACAAAATATAGGAGTTTTGGCAAGAACCGTCTTTACTGTCCATCTCACCACCACAATATGAAAGAGCACATTTCTTTTTCAAAAACACTTGCGGCAGCATTCAAACATGGCTTAATGCTGACATTTTCATGATAAATCAAAAAGGATGTGAAAACAGTCAAGTCGATTTTCATAGTGGCTCCCACCCTTGCAATTTTCAAAAAGCTGTACAGCTGTGCTGACTCCTCCCCGGCTAATGAGCATCATAAACTGACCTCCCACCCCCACGATACAATAAGCAGCATGGTTGCCTTTTAACTTAAAATAAATGAACAGCAGCTGATACTTAGGAATTGTTGTGAATTGAGGCCCACTAACTCAACTGAATTTTTTTTTAAAATACATCTTCAGCTATTTAAAAAAAAATCCCTGCTACTTAAATTAGAGATGTAATTCAAACATGTGCTAAGTGCTCCCAGCCCCACATACACACAAAAGTATACTTAATTGGATATTCATTTGCTAGCAGTTTTTAAATTTCCCCTGAGTACTTCCCTGATCTAGGTTTTCTCTTCATCACTTGATGTATATCTTTATATATAGTATATATATATATTTGGTAATGTTACTTGTTTTCACATCCTTATTATTATTATTTTTAAACACAGCTGCAAAATCAACTAAAGAACGAACCTGATGCAAAGTTCGACATTTACAAATAAAAATGGCTTTCCAAGCAAAATTTTGGTTGGCTTCATTCAGACAAGTAACACTCTAAGGGGTTTACAGAGTGTGAGGACAGTGCAGAAGAAAATCACTTTTTTGGGGGGTGTTGCTAGAATCTAGTAAATGCATGTGAAATTCTACCATAGAGTTTGTTTTCAATCCATGTGGAAGGAAGAGTTCGAGGGAGGGGAGCATTATTACAGTCCACGAGTGGTGTCTCCTCTTCTGAGAGTCCATCATCGTAAAGTAAAGAGTCGGAAGGGGTGGAAGCTGCAAGATCTAAATAGTCCTGGTGAATAAAAACAAACAAAATGTCTGAATTACAAGATGTGCCTTAGGCATAACTTCTAACATGCTTCTGGGTTTCCGAAGCAATTGGAGACTCAGAGTGGCCGAGACGCACTAGCAGCACGTACTTAATCTCCTGCTTTCCACAAGTGTGGTATCCTTGGCAACATGTTTGTTTGCAGAAACACTAGACAAGCTCACTTAGAAGCATGCTTAGTTAATGCTTCTCATATATGGCACTGATTGCCAACAAGTTAGCACACTGTGCACTGGGATCTGGTGGGCTAATAGTAGGGGTGGGACTTTCGGTTTCGGTAATGGCGGTTTCGGTTAAAATTGAAGGATCTGAAAATTAGTCCCATCTTAGTTTCCAATTTTTGGATCTTATGTTCCCGTTGAAGTCAATGGGAAAGCCTCCTATTGACTTCAATGGGAAGAGCCAGTCAGCCGGGGAAACCTCCTCCACCCCCACCCCCAGCCTCGGAACGTGGGGTTGGGGGATCCATTACCCCTAACAACTCCACCCCACCCGCCGGGGCCTGGCTTCACCCCATCCCCTGGGCCTGTGTACTTACCGTCGCTGGTCCAGGTCCAAAGGATGGGGGTGAGTGAGGAATGGCAGGCAGCTGGCTGGGCTGCGGGCTCCGCTGCTGGTGGCTGGGCCTCCTCTGCTGCTGGCTGGTGGCAGGAGCCGGCTCCTCATGCATGCGCAGAATGGCTGCCCTCTTCCAAAATGGTGCTGATGCTGCCAGTGCCATTTTGGATTAGGGTTGCACATGCGCAGAATGGCCTCAGTGACCATGTTACGTATGTGCTCTGCTGAAATGCAGCTCTTTCTTCATTCTCCGGACCAGGAAGAGGAGAAAGCCCGGCTGCTTGACAGAGGAGCTGGCTCTGCCCCACAGCGGAGAAGGCCTGGTGGCCTGGCAGCGGAGCCAGCTCCTGCCACCAGCAGAGGACGTCCAGCTATCAGCAGGAGAGTTGTTGGCCTAGCCAGTGGCCTGCCGTTCCTCACTCACCCTCACAACTCAGACTGGCAGCGGTAAGTACATGGGCCCAGGGGGTGGGGAGGTAAAGCTGGGCCCCGGAGGGTGGGGGTGTTAGGGGTAATGGATCCCCACCCGCACCCTCTGAGGCCAGGAGTGGGGTGGTGGGGATGAGCCCGGGTTATTTTTTTTTCAGTGCCTGATCCCTCAGTTTCAGCCAGTCAGTCCTTGGTTCTGGTTATCTGATCTTTTTTCTATTGAAGTCATTTCCCCATTGAAGTCAATGGGAAAACGATTTCAATGGGAAAAAGAACCAATAACCGAAACAGTGCTGAAATTCAGGGATCTGAACCTGAAATAAAACTAAGGCTGAAATTAGGCCCCGTGTTCCACCCCTAGCTGATACCATTCATTTTAATCTTTCCTCTACCAATGAGACTCTGTAGGAGTAATGGATACTCAGCAATGCAGAGAAGACACTTTCCAGCACTGGGGCAGAGCTATTAGATTTAAAGGCTGGTTTATTTTATATTTTTTAAGTGAAGGCAACCATTGTACAAACGGTACACTTTCCAGCAAAGACATTTGTTAACAAGATGGTTAAAAATAACCACATGACGTGTCTGTGCATGGACAGGTCTGAAATCTTCAGATCAGTGACATAAACAGAGGAGGGAAAGCCTTCCAAAAGCTACAACAAACTGGAAAAAAGAAGGAACATTTGTTCATGGCATCCTGCTGGAGAAGGAGAAAGAAAGGCAGTTTCCAAAGTCCTTACATTGCAAAACTAGATCACGCAAACTGCAGGAAACGCTCAGGAGACTTACCCTGCTCTTCACCATCATCTTTTCCAATTCTTTACTGATTTCTGCAAACATTGGCCTCTTATCCGGTTCTTGTTTCCAGCAGCGCAGCATCAGACTGTACCTGTGCAATAAGGTACAATCATAACGTAAGACATGTGGTGATAAGGTGTGGTCTCCCCTTTCACTGAATAACTCAGTAGTAATTTGTAGGGTTGATGCAAATATTTGAAATGAACTGTGATTTTGCTAATTTTGACTGTTCTGATTTGAAGCAAATCTGTTGTGAGGATTGAAAAAAAAGGTTTTGACGTTTAGAGAAATTACTGTTCATTGGTTAGCAGTTTGTAAACCACTGATATGTTAACTTCTGTCACATGATGTATTGAAGTACAAAACTGAATGAATGAATGGTGATCTGTTACAAACTTGGTGAACTCTGAAATGCTGTGAATTTGAATACCGATATTCGTCAATGTGCATAAATATTCACATTGAATTTGCAGATCCATTTCTGCTCTAGAAATCTGACCACCGTTTGAATGCCATTGAACAATATTTCAATCTTTTCTTTTTATATTGCCCCCACCATTTCTCCATGCCACTACCAAGAGTTCCATACTTCACTGAGATTCAAGATGAGTGAATGAGAATTCATTCCATTCCAATGGAGTGTATGATTGGGTTAGCAAATGAGACAGAAGCCCACAAGATGGGTGTCCACCTGCCCTGTTTATTAGGTGTTTGCCCCCATCAGTCACATGGCCACCACGACTGGACACGCAGCCCCTACTCATGGCAGGGCAACATGTGCGCCCATGTATCCACATTCTGTCAATTAGGTTGCATGCACTCTCCGTACATACAGGTCTGCCAGCACCCCAGATTTATTCAGATTTCACAGGTGAAAACCCTAGAGTGTACCAATGAGCGACTACTTCTGACCCCTCTCTCCACTTTCGTGCACGTAACGTCTGCCTTAAAAGCCCACGACTGGGTATTTTCAAACATGCATTCTCCCAGCTCTTCCTGGTTGCTAGTACATGCCCAATACTTGCTCTTTCCCAGCTCTGGCATTCTATACAACTTGCAGAGATTACCATCACCGGAGTCCATGGCTCAAGCCAGCAGCCAGGCAACAACCACCACTGCTACCACCACAGTGCAACTGCAGTCTCTCTGCATACGGATACACCCACCATTCCCTGGACTGAGGAAGAGACCAAGGCCTTCATTGCTCTATGGGGGGAGCAAAAGGTCCAATATGCCCTGGTGAAGTGCTATAGGAACAAGGCAATGTACATGAGACTTTGGTCCAAATGGTTCAGCAAGGCTACACTAGTGCTGAATCAAGCAATCACAGTGAAAGCAGTTTCCATTGGAAACAAACCATTCACCTGTGCTTGCACGATGAGGTTTCCTCAACATCATTCACCTGTTTCCTCAACGTATAGGCTTCGTATAACGTATAACCATTCACCTGTTTCCTCAACGTATAGGCTTTTCCCACTATTTTTGCTAGTTCCTTTTGATAATTGCCATCATTCATTACTTCTGGTAATTCTTCCTAGCCAGAAGCAGCCATAAACCATGTAACATTCTTTACACGTGGCTTACATTTGTTTGTGTATATTTGCAAATTCACCACTTAACGTTCATCATCTCCCTTATTGGTTCCTGTTTTGGCTTCTTGTAAAATGTGTTTTGATTGGTGTATTTCAAGGGCTAGCCCTTGTTTTGTGCATTCTGATGCTGGATACTGTTGTAGAATGTTGGAAATTGTCAAAAATACTGGAAACTAATTGGCAGAAAATACAGAAAAATACTGAAAAATGGCAGACAATCACAGGTGCGCAGAATCAATGGATAGTGAGGAAATACCGACAAACAGTTGCAAGCGCCCCTGACAGGTAGGTATTTCCTGTCAGTACAGAAACAGTTCTTCTCGCCTCATCACTAGGCTACACCTGGGGCGTGAAACAGTGCCAGCACCCGATCAAGGGCTCGAGGCAGAGATACAAAGAGATCCAGCAGCAGGAGGCACATAGCGTCCTATTACGTGCTTCTTCACCTATTCCTCTGTGTGGATGGAGTCATCGTTGCATCCCACCTAGAGCTGCAACTGGTGTCCAAATAAATATGGCCCCATTTGGGCAACATTGATGCACAAACGGAACATGACAGGCTGCTCAATTGTGCTGACCGACCTTTCAGAAGCTGGCCTGAGTGGCCCGGGTCGGCTCCTGTCACTTTGAAAGGACACTTCCTTCCCACTGTTTTACAGCTGTTTTTATACCCACTGCAGTAATTTTAGTATTTTCCCTTTGTTTTAGTATCCAATGCAGTTCTAATCCTGCCTGCCTGTGCCCTTCACAAGGGGCTAGAAGCCTGTGGATATGGCTCTCACACTTCCTGCTTCCACTGCAACTGCTTGCGGTTCCACCATGGAAGCCATGACCACCAGCAGACATTCTTCCATGCCTGTCCCCCTCCGAATTGCCTTGCTCCAAGGGCACGGACACCGGGACTCTAATGCTGTATCCTATAAAGCTTGAGAGCCAGCCCTTGGTCGAGAAGCCACGAAAGGTTTGGGTCAAGGGCACAGAGGACCCAAATACCATCTTTGTAGAGGAGTCTATGGAGAATGGTAAGTTAATGCACGGGAACAGTAGGCACAGGAAGTGGGTAGGAAGGCACCATGGTGGGCTGGCAGTCTGGAAGGCGGGTGGAAGCTAAAATGGTAACTGCGGGTGGGGGAAGCCAAAATTGTGGTCAAGGAGGGAGGGCATGAATGACGGTGGTTGATTTTTGTATGTTCGTCACTTCTCTACAGTGATCATGGGAGGAGAACTGCATGGTGCTGGGATCCCACTGCAGCAACCACCCTAGCAGCAGCAGCATAGGCCAGGTACTCATTCGCTCTTCCCTTTGGGTGGGTGAAGGGCTGAAAACTGGTTGGGTGGGGGCAGGAAGATGCGTGGGGCAGTCTGAACTAATAGCGTTCCTTGTTGCCTTGCTACAGATCTGCCAGCACAACGGGTGCAGCTGGAGCCCCCTGCCACAAGTGCCCGGCAGAAAATGGACCTGCGGGTCTGCAATTGGTGGTACAGGGAGGGTTTGACAAGGGAGCTGCGTGGGGAGACCACATGGTGGGTGGATGAGATTTGTGATGCTATAAACAGCATGGCCAGGGAACATATTTTTTATTAATTTTAAAAAATAAGGAAGCTGGTGGGGCAGAATGCAATGGAAGGTCTTTGCTGTTGAGGCCTGTCTGGGCCACTGGCGGGAGAACAGGCACTGGGACCACCTCTAGCAGCAGTTTGAGCAGTTGGACAGCGTAACTGAGAAGGCGAGCAAGGAGATGAGCAAGATGTGGGCTCTAGCTTGAAATGAGCAATCACAGCGAATGCTGTTCCATTGGAAACAGGTCATTCTCCTCCACTTACATGATGAAGAATCTTACTGGCTTTTTGGTATTTTTTGTTAGTTCCCGTTTGGGAATCACAATTGTTCAGTACTTACCGTAGTCCTATCAGTGTGCAGCCCTAACACAAAATGAACTGAACAGCTAACACTATGATTTATATATTGGCCAAGTAATGTAAAATTGATGGAAAGTGATGGAAAGTGCCATAAATTGACATATATTGATGAAAATACCGGAATATGATTAAAATGGATGAAAATACTGTGAATTGACCAAAAAATGACAAAAAATGGCACGTGCCAATTTTGACAAAAGCAGAAGTGTAGAATCAACTAATGGTGAGGAAATACCGACGAATAGCCACAACAGCTCCCGAAAGGTAGGTATTTCCAGACCCTACGGGAACATCTGCTCTCGCCTTAGCCCTAGTGGGCACATACACAAAGCAGCCTGTCCCAGTCCATTCAGCTCGAGCACGTTGCTGTCACAACTATGCACATTGGTCCTCAGAGGCAGGCACCATTTCTTAACCCCATTAGTTATTCACGGCGCGCCTCCCATGTGGAACTCGCCTCCCCACCCTCGTTCCTCCTGCACTTGACCCCCCCAGGGAAAGCACACAAGTCCTCTCCACACTGTACTCATGCCAGGGAACAGTTCCTGGGCCAGGCACACGTTTCTCCCCACCTTCCCCCTCCTCCCAGAGAACACTTTTCCACCATCAGTTCTGAGGGAGGAGGATTGGAAAAATGCGTCTTCACCAGTCCCACCACCCAAGCAATCATGCCCAGCTGCTCCCAAAAGGAGCAGGTGCAAGAAGAAACCGTTTTAATTTTGCTGCAAATAAAGTTTCTTTAACTTTTCATCATTCATTCTTTCCATGCTTCTTCTGGGAAAGGAGGGAAGTTTGGGAGAGCATGGGGGGACCTTGGAGAATGGTGGTACGGCATAGTGATAAGCTGCTTTGGGGGCGGGAGTTGGAAGGGAAGGGGGGATGCACCAAAACCAGGGGTTGTGGAGTCTGCTGGCCAAGCACTTGCACCTGAGGATGAGGTGGCCCATAGTAACCCAGTGGGGAAAAGCCTAAGTACAAAGGAAACTACCGTGGGAAGGCCACAGGTAAAAGTCAGATGCTAGTCAGACACAGAGTAGCTGGCTCCACACCTGTGATCTGTACTTCCTATTGCCATTCCCAGACCCAGCTAGCCTATGAATGCCAATAGGAAATGCAGAGGTTCAAGCCTTCAGCCAGCCAGACTACAAATTCCAATAAGGGAATGCACAGGGAAAGGCCGACAGGTGGGAAATAGCACGGGGTGTGGGGAGAGCCCAAAGAGGGTACGTACGCTCTCTTGGTGCTGGGGGGAGGGGTTGGATAGGCCAGAGGAAACACAATGACACACAGGAAACATTTTAAAGGCTTTATTGATAAGCCTTGATGAAAAGTGGGAGCAATGTCGTTTCTTTTCAGACCACTCTGCCAGCACATCCATGAACCGGGCATGGTGGTCCACTATGGCCTGGAGAACCACGAAGAAAACCCCCTTCCAGTTCAGGTAGTCATCCTTGCTATGGAATAGGCAGACAATGGAAATGTGGCTCCCATCAATAGCCTCTATACAATTGAGGAATCCCTCCCGCCGAAAGCCCTCCATCAAACTGCACCACCCGGCCCAGCAGCACTTGCACAATCGCTGTGGTGCCCACCAATACACTAGTGGAGGTTCCAATGTCAAACTGCTGGGCAAAAAAGTGACAAGCCTCAAGTGGCAAGCTTCCAGATGGCAATGGCAACACACTCTCCATGGGGATGGGTGACCACATGCTCTCTTTCACCAGTCGAGGCCTGAGGATCTTGGCTAACTGCAAGATGAGGGAACAGGGCATCCTAAAGTTTGCAAACCACTCGCTGTCTTCCTACGAAGACAGCCCATTCTCCACCCAATCTGTGCTTTTCTCTTTCACCTAGACCAGCCTCTCGGTGGGTACAGCCCTGTGCATGGCGTGGGTGACTGAAGCTGTGTCTCCTGACAGGTACCTCTTTGCATGGCTTTGATCCTCCCCAGTGCAGTCCGTTGTTGTCGGAGGTAGGCAAGTACACAGTACTGAAGCTGGAGCCACTTCTGTGGTGTGATGTGCCCCACTATCCCAGCCAGAGATTGAGCAAGAGTTTTTCTGTTCCCTGACATCACATCATGCCAGCGACAGCAGAAAGCTTGCATATGTTCAGGGACGTAGCGTCCACTGAACGAACCCAGCATAAAGCCAGAGGCCACTAGGTCCCAGGGGCCACTGCCTGGCCCAGCAGGGGCAACCCCGTGTCTGGTCTGGTCTGGAGGAGGCCTGGGTGCAGGGCACCCCCACATCATGGGGGTGGGTCCCCATCCCCCACCTGCCTCTGCATGCTAGTAGTGCTTTTGCAGCAGTAGCGGGACACCAATCGGACAGGGAGATAAAGCTGTTTGTAAACAAACTCCTCCCCATGTGAGTGATCAGAAGGTTGTTGCCTTGTAAAGAAGGTTCTTCGAGATGGTTCCTAACGTTCTCACAACTGGGTTCTGCATGCTCACCCTGTTCAAATAATAGGCCACGTAATGGTCTCAAGCTCCTCTAGTATAAAAAGCGCTCTCTACCTCAGAATGAAAATTCCTTCCAACCCTTTCTAAGAATATAAGAAAATTCTATGCGGGGCTGGAAGGGTGGGTGTCGTGAGAATGATAGGAGACATCTCAAAGAACCTTGTTTACAAGGTAGCAACCTTCTGTTCTTCTTTGAGTCGCTCCTCACAGGCCCTTTTTACATGGCTCCACTGGGTGGGGTGTGTGTGTGTCTGTGGGCATGCTGGTGCATGGGCAGGGCGTGCACACGGCCGCACATGCATCCCCACTCATCTGCACCCATGCAGCAACTGCCACTTTCCCCAGTTACTCTGTGCGTGGGGACGAGTAGGGGGGTGAGTGGGGATGCGTGTTAGGCGTGCGCGTACACCCCTACTCACCGCAGGCACCGCATTGTTCACACAGGGCTCCCCCAACCATGAACATCCAGAAATCTGCATGTTCATGGGTGGGAGAGGCCTGTGTAAAAAGGGCCACATTCTCACAAGTGTCTTACTTATACTATCTTAGGTAGGAATTTAGGATGTAAAGCAATATCTATTCTATCTTGAAAAATCTGCAAATATGGTTCTGACATTATTATGGCTGCTATTTAACTAACTCTTCTTAATGAAGTTAATGCTAAGGAATACTGTCTTTAAACCCCCACCCATAACTAGTTCATTTGTGCCCCCCATATAATCAATTCATGCTGCCCCGGGAGCGCAAATGAACTGGTTATGGGTGGGGGGCAGAAATGGTTATGGGTGGGAGGCAGCATGAATTGATTTTATGGGGGCAGGGGCATAAATGAACTGGTTATGGGGTGGGGGTAGTATGAATTGATTATGGGGGCACAACTGAACTGGTTATATATATGTCTCTTTGCATGGCATAATGCGCGGGCTGTGTGGCAGGAGGGGCGGGGTAAAAATTAATTGAAATAAATAAAATAAATAAATAAATTAAAAGGCTGGCTGCATTTTGGGTGTCTTGTGTGTTTGATAGCAGCGCCCCTAGGCCTGCCGAACCAGGCAGCACCCCTAGGCCCGCTGGTGGGACACAAAGAGGGAGGTCCATCTTGACTTCTTGGCCAGGTGCCCATTCCACCCTAGCTATGCCCCTGCATATGTTGATTCCATATGTTGGAGTCATTTTATCTTTGCCCTGGGACCCACAAGTTCTAAGGCTAGCCCTGCCCTCATCTCTGTTCCCGTACCCTATACAGGTACGTATAGGGTGATGCGGGTGCCATTTTGGAAAGGACTGAACATTCTCAGAAGGGGTCATTTGAGCATGCCCAGCTTTCCCCCCCCTTCCCCCCACAAACTTACCCGGTCTGTAGGAAGCCACGTGTCACTGGAGCCCCTCTGGAGGGGGAGTACTCTACCCCCTCAGCCCCTGCCAGTTTCCTACCCCCTCTTTCTTGGGCCATTCCCGTCCCCTCAGCTCTTTCTGCCCCCCTCCTCAGTCCCCACCCTCAGAAACTACTTGCAAGTATTCACCAAGGGTCCTCAGGGCTGATTCTCGGAACTCAGGTGAATATTCGTGAATAGTTTTTTCACTACTTGAGTCAGCCCTAGAAAAACACAAACCCATGAAGTAGAACTCCTAAAAGTATAAATAGTGAAACATCCTTTGGAGAGCAAGAGGTATTTGAAAGGAAGGGGAGAGAGGTGGGCGAGTGCTAATAGATGAAAAGAACTGAAAACAGCAGCAAAGTTTTCATTTTTTAATGCATATTGCCTCAAGAAGGAATCCTTCCGACTTTGAGATTGACTAGTAGATATTCAGTGTTCTTTAGTGTTGACAAAGCAGCATGCACAGCTTCCTGGAATAATGGGGAAAGACCTTTCCAACCCTGTACTAGATTTTAGTTGAGAAAATTCTAAATCTATGCAACAGCAAAGGGAGGCTGTATTTGAGGATTCAGAGTTTCTAGATCTCAATTAAATAGTGTCACTGTGCATACATCACTCAAAGCAAAGCAACCACTGTGCTAGTTTCTCACACATTCATGTGACTTTCTCTCACATGCCCATGTGACTAAAAGTCATGAAACACCATATGGAGGGATCTCGTGACTGATCACTGAACCTCTGCGTTTGCCATTTTCCCATCCAGTTCCCTGGGAATATTTTGGAAATAGCCGTGGGCATTCCTGAGTGCAATTCTTCACCTCCTTTATAATTATTATTATCATTATAAGTACTGTACCAGCAATGTGCCCGGAGTTGAACAGGAAATAGGTCCCCTGCCCCATGGGGCTTAAAATCTAGAATGGACAAGAGAGGGTGGCAACAAGGAGAGGGAAAGGAATACATTCATGAAGCTAAGAAGTGGCTGCATGTGCTAAGCTTAGTTATAACAGGGTAGGGGGGTCCTGAAGGATGAAGCAGTATAGAAGGAGAAGCATAAATGAGTGAACTATAAAGGTGAAGAGCTGTGGAAGGTCTGATGGAAGAGGTACAGTTTTAGGTGGAATTTGAAGGGAGGGAGGGAGCAGAGCATATATTTTCAGGGAATGGAGGTCCAGGCTGAGAGAGCATCATGGGAAAAGGATTCTCCTCATTCTGTAAGTCTCCCTGTCTATTACTTTATTATGTCCAAGTTCTTCACCTCAAAAATTCGATATCAGTTTCTGAAGAGATATCAGTCTCTTGAGACTGATGTCGTTTGCATTTGGTGCTTACTGCATTCAAGGGACTTTTCCTTCTCATTTATTCAACTCAACCTCTCACACTGCGAAGTTATCCATTCCTAACCAAAGTTGGAAAGTAAGATGTACAAAGAATGAAGACTCAAAGGATTCTCGCTGATTATCCTAATAGCTTAGCAGTAAGCCCACTCCTGACATCATTCATTTCTCATGTACTATGGACTCTCAAGTACAATCATATAGATAAATTATAGGCTAAAAACTGCATGCCTGCAAGCCCATTGTAACAATTGTCTGAACTGCTAAAAACATCACAGAAAGTTCAGAATTTCCTAGATTGTGAACTTCTAGGTGAAGGGACTTATCTCTAACCACAACTGTTTGGTGCCAGACACATTTGTGACACTAATAATAATAATTCCAACTTCCAGTGAGGGAATGGGAAAACCCTCACTTGTGTTGCAGCATTTATCATGTATGTGGCTGTAGGTTTAGGCCTTTCATTAATTCCTTTTCCCCACTGCTACTACATATATTTCACATATGGCTTAAGAAAAACTGTATGAATCTATGGCTGCATGTCTAGTAATGGTATGGATACACAGAGCAAATGTTGGTAATGGTTTGGATCTGCAGTGCTTCGAGCATGAAGATAACAAGAGCTACTTACATTTCCTCACTGCAGTTTTCTGGTTTCTCCATTCTGTAGCCAGTTTTTAGGAGGTTAAATAGTCTCTCAGGAGCAATACCTGGATAGGGGTTACCTCCCAGGGTTACAATCTCCCACAGAAGAACCCCAAATGACCACCTGAGAAGAAAAGAAATAAGAATTTACCTGGAATACCAAGTTTCAATGTTTTATATAAGATTTCTCTTCAGTACACACACAGCCATATATCTTTAAGTTTAACTAGGACTGTGGATATAGGTGTATGCGCGTATCACAGATTACGCCGGTACAACAACATCAAAGGCGTAGCTACCACAGAGCGAGGGAGCTGAACTGAGCCTGAGTTCCGGACTCTAGGGGGGGCCCTTTGCAAACAGCTTGAGCAGCGTTTAATTGTAAAAAAATCAATTGTCAGCGCCCAAGTCTGCCCCAGAATCCACACCGGCAGTTCCAGACTTTGTCAGTGTAGGGAAATGAGCCGTGTGCTCAAGATAGCAACCTATCTAACTGACTACTCTGTCTCTGAGTCTGTACAGCTGAATACAAAACAGGAGTTCTTGTGATTTAATCTATATGATGGCCAGTGCAGGGGGTGGGGCAGAGAAGTAATTGATGAAAGCCAAATAAACCAGCCATTATTTTTTTTCATTTCAAACTCTGAAATGGTCAATATCGGATTTTTCCTGGTCTTTCACATTTTGGGCTACACACTCCTACTAGGAATATTTCCCAGGGTTTGTCCCACAAGTTTGATTTAAATTGCTGCAGATGAGCCCTGGCAAGCCCCCACCAATTAAACCCTGGACGCTTGAGAGTGGGTGAGGAACTGAGATGGGTCAACACTCTGTCCCTGCCCACCCTGAAGATTTATTTTTTTTAGCAGAACTCAAGTTACTTGCCAAGGACTCCACCAAGAAGGAAGTTTTCAGATTGGGCAGGGGTAGAGTGTTATTCCTGTCCCCTCCCACTCTTAAAACTTTCTTCCTTGCAGGGTTGCTGCTGCTCCGAGGTTGGCTCACTGGGAACCAGAGCGGTGTCAGCACCTTTGCAGGGGTAGGTCAAGGCTGTCCAGGAGCTCCCTTGGGAAAGCCACTGCTTAGAGGGACCCTTCAACTTTGCCCTCCTGAGGGTCCATAATTGGGACATGAGCCTGGGCCTGCCATAGCCTTACTACGCCAATGAACCACATTTACCAGCTGTTGGGGAGAAATGAACACTCAACAGTTAAGAACAGCTCCTGTAAAAGGCAGATGCAAGGGTTGGGAACTATAAGCCCCAGAAGCTGAATGTGGCCCGTGGCAAGTTTTTATGTGGCTTTTTTCCTGTTCCTGAATGTAGTGCCTAGATCCAATTCCTACCTCCATGCACTGGCAAACTGAGTTCAGGATAAGGGAGCAAAGAGGAGGGCATGTACACCAGAATAGGGGACAGACCTAGGACACAAATTCATGCTCTGGGCCCTCCTTTTCTTGAGTACATCTCTTATGCACCCCTGCCTCCAACATCTGTGTGGCCATTGGAGCTTGTACTAGAATAGAGAATAAAACTCAGGATGTCATAATGCCTCTACAAATCAATGGTGCGACCGCACCTTGAATGTTGTGTGCAGTTCTGGTCGCCCCATCTCAAAAAAGACATAGCGGAACTAGAAAAAGTACAGAGAAGGGCAACAAAAATGATCCAGGGTATGGAACAGCACCCGTATGAGGAGAGGCTTGATAGCTTGGGGCTCTTCAGCTTGGAAAAGAGACGGCTGAGAGGAGATATGATAGAGGTCTATAAAATCATGAGTGGTGT
>QEPC01007489.1:1625916-1673589 GCA_003113815.1 Sphenodon punctatus | reverse complement strand
TAGTGTTACCATTGAGGATCAAAAATGCCCATTCCAAAACCAATCTATATAATCCCAGACCTGCTGAGTTAATACCCTGGTCCTGCAATACCCTATCAGAATTACAGTCATGCGCAAAATAGGACTCTTCCCCAGGACCCAGGTTACCATGAATTTCAGCACTAGACACCCCCAATCGAGCATTCAGGTCTCCCACTACCAAGATCTCATCATTGGGGTAATCCTGTAAATGAGTAACTAGCTCCTCCCTTAGCAACTGCCAAAGGGATTGCCTCAGCCCTCCAGGGGGATTATAAACATTTATCAAAAGTAAGCACCCAGAGAGCCCTGGCACCAAAATACGAATTGCTAGCGCATTATGTTGTAAGGACTTCCAACCCAAATCCTGAGCTTTGAGGATATCAATGAGCATAGTGATAAGACCTCCTTTAGGGCGCCCCCTACCTCCTATGGATACTGCAGGAATTGTCCATGTCATATATCCCTGAGAGCTGGGGGAATCCTGTACACACCAGGATTCTTGGAGACAGATAATATTGAATTGTCCCAGGTATGTACAAACCTCCTTATCTTTAACTTTAGATGACCAACCTGCCACATTCCATGAGACTAACCAAATGTTAATAGTCTCTCTAATCCCTCTCAGTCAGTCAGTCTTAACCCTATCCGTGGGATCCCTGATTGTAGTAGAGGGACCCACTATTGGTGTTAGTATGGCCCTACCCATGTCCTCACAGACTATCCTATCTTCTAAAGGTGGCATACTAGATTGTAAGTTACCTTATTCTAGAATATCTGAACTAAACAATAATGCAATGGGTACTAGATTGTGTTTATCCGGGGTAGAAGTGGAAATCACCGTCTGGGAGACCTCCAGTAGATCTTTAGATTGACCACGAATTGAAAGAAGAGAAACTTTAAGTGAAGGTGAGGTTCTTCCCCGGGCTCCAAGACTTTTTTGGCTAGTTTCCTGCCTCCTTATCATTAAATCCCTATCGCGAACTTGAATCATCTGTTTATGCACCAGGGAAAAGGAGCTCAGGATATCGAATGTAAGACCTGGCTGTTCCGTCAGGCTTTTGCCAAGGAGTGGGGGGTTTCCCACATTGTACTGCATTTTAAATTGTTTTAAATTGTTAAAAAAACATTTTCACTGAATGTTGTTTGCCACCCGGGCTGCCCTGTGGGCAGGAGGGTTGGGATATAAATAAATAAATAAATAAATAAATAAATAAAATTTGGCCCCCCAGGCCTGAGGTTCCTCACCCTGCTTTAGCTGTTCATAGTGCTGGGCTGGCAGCCCTGGAGACAGGAACTACTAGGACAGACAGCAGAGAAGAAGCTTCTGCACATCAGTTTAATTTCCTAAGCTATCACACCCAGCACAAAGTTTCTCTTATAATTCTCCCCCACGTCCAGCATCAGATTCCAGGGAAGTTGGGGCCCTGTTGAAAAAAATTGTGTGGGCCTTCTCCTAATAAAAGAATATTCGGTGGACGCACTGACTTGCCCATTAGAGAAAGGAAAGTGTTACCGTAATTTATGTTTTGGGGGAGTTTTTTCCAACAAAACACAGCATTCCTTTCAGGGGTTGGGGCTCCCTGCACTGCAGACTCTCTTAGCCTGTATGTTACAAATATGCTGTTATTTCTAGTTTTCTCATGGACCCCATGTGTGGGGGCGCCCTCTTGAGTCATCAAAGGCCCTCCGCAAGCTGGAGCTCCCCATGTTTAAGGTTCTGTGGGCTCATATTTTACACCAGTGCTTCTCACATTCACGTTGTAATTTCAAGTTCATTCATTATTGAGAACCCCTGTGGGGACACCCAATAAACAGGGCCCCGTGCAGTGACACAGCCTGCACTTGCCTGGATCCGGTCCGGCCCTATTCCCTAACTGCCTCTTCTGTGACAACACGCAGGTTGGCAATTTCCCAGCATCCCTCACTACTTCTTCCCAGACAACGGGATAGGACCATGAATTTTACCTCATTCACACCTTACAGCGGCACAGCAGCAGTACTCTCGCGAGGAGAAGACGGAAGGAGGCGAAGGTCACCACAACTTCCGGTGTGAATGGGGTTTTGCTGTGACAATACTCGTGAATCACAGGGCTCAAAATCCAGCCCCGTCATTTGCGAATATTGTCATGGCAAAACCCCGTTCGCACTGGATGTTGTGACAGTCTCTGCCTCCGTCCCTCGTTGTGTCTTCTCCTTGTGGGAGTGCCGCCACCATACCACCGTAAGGTGTGAATGTGATATTTCTCCATGTCAGTGAGTGTCACAGTAGCTGGAATTAGCATGGTGTGTCCAGCATACAATTTAGGAGCAGTTGGGATCTGTTCCTGTCCTCCACGCTGTCAAGCTCGGTCTGCTCTCAGACAGACCCAGATTTATTAACATTTCTTTTAGTGCTTAGTGGTGTTACCACCACTCAAACTGAGAATGAAGCAAGAAAAGGATTACAGAAGCACCCATGAATCCATGTGAAACCCACGTGAGGGTTGGAAGTTGTCTCCTTGCAATGGTAGTGTAAGGCCACACAGAAGCTAATGAGTCTTACTTGCCAAGCTGAGAGTGCCAGGTCTTTCAGCTCTTATGGAAGAGGCTCATTCATATGCATGTGATCCAAAGGTCCTTAGTTCAACCTTCAGGTGTGTCAGCATAGAACCAAGTCATTGCATGTGCAGATCAAATAATGGTGGAGAAAAAGGACCAGAGAAGGTAGTTTGAGGAAGAGGTAAGAGAAGGCAGGGAGATTGAAAGGTGGATTTGGAGCCAAGCTAGAAATACTATAAGCCTCACTCTTCTCAATTCCTCGGCAAGCAACTGCTTTCAACTCTTCCTCTTGACCACCTCTAAACACCAATGCAGGATAGCTGCACAATGCCTCTCTGCTCTTCTCTCGAACTCAAGCTCATCTAGCCATAATTAGGAATCAATGATTGATCACCAAAGGGCTCCCTTCCAGATACACAAACACTTCTTTGCTTGGGATTTTGCTAGGGTTTGTGAGAGACAGTAAGAGGACGTGAACGAGCACATGTGCGTGAGCAAACGGAAAAGGATTTTAGTTATGTGATTGTATGTGAGTGAGTAGCTCTGTTACCCAACCTCTGCTCTGCAGTAGGTGAGGGGAGGAATCATTTGAGAGAATGGAAAGGAATGCCCTTTCACAGCAAGAAAATTTATTTCTAGTCTCTGGTGTAAGCATGGCTGCTTTGTTAATGCTTCAATTTCTAGGCTCATTAAGGGCTACGTTCTGCTCCCTCACCAGCCAATTTCAGTTTTGTTACTGGCTTCAGTGGAAGGAGCCTCATTCCCTTGGCCTTTTTGCTGAGTTTGCCAATGAAAGTGACAGTAAGCGTTGGCTAGAGAATGGATTTGCAGTGTGGACACTTAAAAGTAAGAAATGGAGAACTAGCAAATCTTGTTCCCCATAAGCAAATCAAAAAACAATAGATTACAACAATTCGCAGTCACAGTTGGCCTGGTCTTGAACCTAACCAGTGACCCACAAGTGTTATGTATCTCATGATTACAGCATGCAGTAAGCCATCTTTCTGGGCTTGCTTTCTGTGCTGTAACTGAGAAGCTGCAGTTTTAAAACAGCCAATTATAGCTGTTGGTTACAAACACAATAAAAACACCACACACAATGAAAGCACACAAAAATGTCAACTTACACATCACTTTGCGTTGTATAGATATGGTCAAATAGGGATTCTATTGCCATCCATTTGACAGGTATTCGACCCTAGAAGGAAAAATACCAGTAAAAAATTATTGGATTGAGAAAGCTTTTTGGTAGATTATAAGCACCAATGATTTTGGCTTTACAAATATAGGATTCTTTACTAAGCCTTCAATAGGTTTCACTGGTGACACTTCATTTAGACAACTGCTTTCATCTCCCTCAGTAAATTTCAACATAAGGATATAGGACCAGATTCTAATTCCCTTACTCACACCGAGCACAGCACCTTACACCACTAGTGAGGGTTTCTAGTGAAGTAAGCATTATCCAATTCAAACACAAGTACCACAAGCAAACCAATATGGGACAACAATGGGCTAAAGGCACAGCTGTAAGTAACCTGTGAATCAACAATGAACTTCACTATTCCTTCTAACTTAAATCAGGTAAAGGTGATTTTGTGAGTTTATTTATTTATTACATGGCAAACACTTGTATTTACAACAACTTCACACAAGAGCTGTGCTCAACAGCATGAATTACTTGACTACCTAGTGGGATACCATTCCAGTAACCAGCAGAAACACTGAAAATAGAAGATGGAGAGAAGGGGTAAAAATCCATCTCACCACCTTCATGCTCTTATATGGTGCTTCTCATCCTGAAGCAGTGTTACAGGGAGCCAGTATAGTTAGCCCCATTTTACAGGAGAGAAACTGAGACAGACCAGGGAAGTCACAAAGCCAGAGGTGGGGAAGTGACAACTTGGGAGCTGTACATGGTTCTTGGGCATCTGGAGCATGGCTCTCACCAGAAGTGGCTGCGACTCGGGAAGGTGTCCACCTAGTTCCCACAGATGCAAGAGAAGCCAAGCCAACATTTTGGAGCATGCCATGTGCCACTTCTGTGCTGCTGTCCAGGCCTGTGCTGCCAGGCCACCCCACCCCCAGAGTTGGGGGAAGCCACAATCGATGTAATGTATCTTCTGGCACTTGGCAATATGAACATTTTGGTATGCAGCTCTTGGACTTTGGAATTTTGTCCACCCTTGGACGAAGCAATCTAAGGATGAAAACAGATATGACAGTGGCCTGCTGCAGCCCTGGACTCACCTGCTCATGTGTTTCTCCACCACCAGATGGTGGCCCGCAACTGCCCCAGGGTGGGTAGGCGGCTGGCCTGCAATGTGCCCTCTAGAAAATCCCAGTTGATGATCCCTGGCCAAGGCACATCAGCCCAGGCCAATCCAAGCCAACGCAAGCCTGCATGTCTGTTAAGCCTGCCCAGCCACGCTGCATACAGACCCCGCTGAACATGTGATCGGGGTGTTTGTGTGTCTAGAGGAGCATGCTCACCTGGCCCCGCTGAACAACCGGGTGGAGGGGATGGAGGAGTGTGCTCACCCAGCTGCAACAAAAAGCTGATTTGGGGTTAGAGCATCTCCTATAAGATCAGCTGTTAGGTAGCCAGGGTGAGCGCGTTCCTCTCGCCCTCCCCCCATGAGCTGTTTGGTGCATGCAGCCAGCCACCAAACAGCTGATGAGGGGCGCTCCTGAGGGAAGCACTTCCCACCCATGCAAAATGACAGCCAGCCAGCTGGGGTCATTGCTGCAGAACTGCCTGGCTGTCACTCTAAGTCTTAGCACCCCTCGCCACAGCTAATCAGCCCTTTGACAGTGGGTGGGAGCAGCTGGATGTCATTTTGCACTGGCAGGAGGTACAGGAGAGTGGGGAAACGGCCTTCCCAAGTAAGAGGTAGATCCCTGGGCTGCTGCTGTGAGGCTGACTCCCAGTCACTTGCTAAGGCCGGGCAGTTGCCTGTTTCCCCTGTCCAGCGCCTCCCTGAGAGGCTGCTCCCCCCCTCAGGAGGCACTGGAAGGGGGAAAGGGGCAAGAGCCCCAACTTCCCAAGTGACCGGTAGCCAGCCCCACAATACTGGCCTGGGGGACTGGGCCGGCTAGCTGTCACTTTGCATGGGCAGGAGGCGCTTCCCTCAGGAGCACTCCCCAATCCGCTATTTGGCAGGCAGGTGTGCTCACCAAACAGCTGATAGGGAGGGCCGAGAGGAGCTCCCCACATCTGTTGTTTGGTGGCAGCTCTTCCCAGGGCCCAATCTTGCTGAGCCACATTG
The DNA here is from genome assembly GCA_003113815.1 of Sphenodon punctatus. Taxonomy (NCBI): domain Eukaryota; kingdom Metazoa; phylum Chordata; class Lepidosauria; order Sphenodontia; family Sphenodontidae; genus Sphenodon; species Sphenodon punctatus. The sequence continues at coordinate 1,667,761 of QEPC01007489.1, read as the reverse complement.
GCCTGGGAGACCCCAGGGCACAGGACACCACCCCAGGGCACAGAGGTGCCAGCAGCCCCCATACCTGGGTTAAGAGTTGAGGGCTGCATATTTGAACAGACCTTTCCACCAACCTGAGGAATTGCAGCCACAGTGGTTCACGCCCAGGGCGGGCCGGGGCAGCGCCTCATCTCCATCATGTCTGTTTTTACGCTAAGTAGCAGAAGTAGCAATAAAGACTAGCTTTGTCTCCTTAGCGCTGGGGCCTGTCTCTAATCACAACTGTTTAGCATCAGGCCCCATTATTGGCACTAATAATCACCATCTCCATTCCAACATTCTGCTCACAAGGCCACACTGCCTCTTGAATGAACAATGAAAGGTGCCCAACCTAGATACATTTCAGAGAGGCCTAGCTTCTGAAATCAAGCTTGGCTTGGGCAGTTTTACTTCTTCAGTGGGCAGGTAAAATCTGAAATTCATACAGGCTACTTGTAAATAACCTTGCTGTGGAAAATGCCAAGCAGCTTCCCAGGTTGCACTGCAAAATAGCTCTAGCACACTGACTTGCATGAAGTTCACACATATCTGCCAAATAGGGATTGGCTTTCTTTCTGCTTCCATAAACTATTTTAAGCTGGTAATAATGGGTATGTGCTTAGGAAACATGGTTTCAAGGGATATAGATCACTGTAAGGGATGTTCAGTTGATAAAAAAGCATCTTTACTTGCCTTTTGACACAGACAAGCAAGGCTAAATATGGAAAGCAGAGTAGTTAAATATTTTTGACAAGAATATTGTTACATAGCTCTGCTTATCTACTAGTCTCATTGTCCTGGTGGCTACTATACAGGGGAAATTGATATTCAGGAGTGAGTGGTTCCTAAAACTAATTTGCATAACAATAGACATAACCAACTGGTCTGGTCTTATTTTGGAGTACAGATCTCATCTGACTATACTTTATGAAAACACCTCTTGCAAAAATAATGATGCACAGTAATGGTGTGTTCACAACAGCAGTTTGTCACTTTGAGTTGGTACTCCAATTCTGCCTTGCAAACATACTAGCCTTGTTTAAAGACTTAGTAGCTTGCCCAGCCCTGAAGGCATAGCCCATGGTTCATTGCAGCACCTTTCACAGATAAGCACTATCAAAATCCAATTAACTGTGCCATCCATCTACCCAGCACTTAAGGAGAGCTAAAACACAAGTGACATCAGATGCAACTCTTAAAACTCAGGTTTATCAAATTCAGGCTTAAGCAACAAATTGCTGTAGTTGGGTTTACTTTGTACATGTAGAGTGACATATTGGGAGCTTAAAGTCTGGCTAAGTCTCTAATGTAGACAAGGTCTCAGCAATCATCAAGTGGTTCTTCTCGAGGGCAGCTGGAAAAGCTGCAGTATGGCTTAATGAGGAGAGAAATGCTCCCAATACCATAGAAGAGGCTTCCTGTCAAATTTCCTTTGCACAGTCCAACAGATGAAATGTTACCATATGCTCAATTCTGCCATGAGCGCTTCTTACCAGACATGACTACTCCTGGACAGCTGAGAGTAATTTACTGTGACAGGCAAAACATAATTGCTTTAGAGAATCCAATGCATCCCAAGCTGGCAGACATCCTGACTTGAATAATATCTGCACTTGAAATATGACCCAAACACCAGTATTTTGGACTGAGTTTTAAATCAGCACACTACTGTCTGGAGCTAGTTTTAATTCAACACATCAAAGCCAATTTATAAAACTAAAGTTTATGCAGATTCCAGAGATTGGAGTGTTCTGAATCTGAATTAGCTTTAACCTAAACCATCACCGTGCCTTTGCCACTCTCTCTATAATCTTCTATTTACTTTATCTTTAATCACTTGTTTTGCTAGCATGGCACTTAATTATGATATGCAGAGAGACTTTGCAAGAGGTGGGGCTTCACAGCAACAATCTGAACAGGAGAGTGAGGGAGCCATATATAACACTATGTGACCTATAAACTAACAGCTGCAAAAAATTACCAACTATAAAAAAGTACACAAACATAAAGAGAAAGATATGAAAATAGGACTGTCTTTATTATTAACAGACAGCATATTTCTAAAGTTTTTGTCTATGCTACAACTATAAAGATAGTGGACCAGGGAAATCCCAATAAAAAGTTGGCTAGAAACAAGGAAAGGGACACCAGAAAGGGACACCTGCTCTCTGTGGGGCACTGTGACCTCAGGATGCTCTGAAAGGAGCATGTCTACACCCCAAAAAGGGGCAGAAACTCCCTTCACCCTCCCCTTTCCAACATGGCGACACCCCTTGTGGCGCAGTTGATGGGGAGGGGAGGCAGAGTCCCTTCTGCCCCCCTTTACCCTTACTCTCCTGATGCCCAATGCCCAGAGAGATCTGGAGATTTAACTTGATTTGTCCTATCTTTCTGCACACAAATTATTTAACTGTGCTGTAACTAGTGGTGAAACAAATATACAGTGTGAATAATATATATTATCCATTGAATTTGGCCAATTTGACCTAATCTGACAAAGAGGATATTTGACCTGCTTCCCCCGGATATCCATTTCGGATTCTTCTTTCCTTTCTTTGGTAACTTGTTCAGTCTTTTGTTTAGGCCACTGAGAGTGCCTAGTAGTGCAAAACTGGGTCAAAGCAGAGCAACCAAATACAGGAACAACTGGTAATTGGTGTGGGGAGGATTTACTGAATAAATGAGTAACTGAACAGCCATTTTGGATGAGGATTTTATGTTTGGTTAGCTATCTGAATAGGCATATAATATCCACGAATGCAAAATATGATATTTGTTTTGCCTCTAGTTGTAACCGGGCCTCTGAATGGGTTATAATCGGGTTGTAGACTTTTAGTGCATAGGTGGCAAGGAAAATAAAAGAGGAAAGGAAACTGTTTTTCCCTGCTGTACCTGTCTAGTTCACTGTTTTCCAGCCTGCAGAGTGTGCCCCTTGAGGGATATGAGAGATGCTTGGGTGAGGAAGCACATTCAGGAATGAAAAAGATGCCTCTGGAGGGTAGGGAAGAAGTCTCTCTTCTCCATGCTATGCAGGGAGTGGGTGTTTTTAGGGGGGGATCTGAGATGCGAGTGGTAAAGGGACAGAACAGTAGCGGTATGTCTAGGTGAGGGAGTGGTATGTGTGCGCACCAAGGGCTGACGTAGGGTCTGCATGAGAGAACAAAGGCTGGTATAAAGCAGGTTGAGGCCAGGAATGGTAGGGTCAGAGAAGCAAGCTGGGGTGTGTGGGAGGAAAGAGCATGTTGTTCCTAAAACCCCAGTGTGTGAATGCTAATGGTCCCAGGTGCTATCCACTGAGGCTTTAGGAAGGGGGTAAAATGGTAACGTTCTTTTAGGAGGGGACATGTTGCAGGAGGTCCCGTGCTTTCTATGGGTCCAGACAGACAGGAGGGCGTTCTCAGCGGCTGCTCCATCGCTGTGGAAAGCTCTCCTGGTGGAGATCCGCCTCAGCCAGGACCTCCTTGCCTTCTGTTGGCAGTGTAAAACCTGACTTTTCTGCCAGGCATTTGGCGGGGGGTGGGTGGGAGGGAGGGATGGGATAGTGGGGTTTTGGGTAGGAATTTATTTGTACACAGATCTGGTTGTATGCTATGCTGTTGTTTTTAGGTACTTATGCATTTTTGATCTTGTCATTGTTTTTATTATTTTTTACTTGTTAGCCACCTTGAGTTGCCTTGTGCGAGGGGGCGGGATAAAAATTAAAATAAGAAATAAATAATAAATACATAATTTGAAAAATGCCAATCTTGGTTTTTAATTTAACACCAAAATTCAAGCTTGTCGTTATAAAAAATAGAATAAAATAAAAACAATCTTCAAGTTTTGTTCCTTGTTTTAACATTGGAATTAGCTGCTGCCACCGAGTGCATTAATACAAACCCATTGCCCTGAGTATAGAACAGCTGCTGGACATGTCAAGCCACGTGCTGTACCTTGCTTCTCTTGACATAGGAATCCTCTTCATAAACATCTCTCGAGAGGCCAAAGTCAGAAATCTTCATCTTGCGTCCTTCTGCCACTAAGACATTCCTGGCTGCTAAATCGCGATGAACGAGCTTTGAAAAAAGAAACCAAACAATCTTGGTTACTATTCCACCTGGGTAGCATTCCTGCATAAATCATATGCATACCTAGTTCCTGGGTTGGGACTTACATGCGAGTGGAGGGAAGGAAAGGAGCACTCCTGATCCTCAAACAGCTGTTTAACAAAAAGCAGGAGTCTATTGCTTTTAGACGTGCACGGCAAACACGCTGCATAAAATCACGCTGCGTGTCAATATTCCACGTGTGGGATTTAGACGTGATATTTCGCGCATTAAAGCCAGTAGCACATTCTTTTAAAGCTATGAATTAAATACCTTGATGTCGAGGTATTTAATTTGCGGCTTTAAAAGAATGCAGCCTATGCGACAGCCCCTAGCCCAGTCAGGGCTTAATTTGTGCCAAGATTTGCCAAGATCTCTTCCAGACCCTACTGCTGCTTCTATTCTGCAAAACCTCAAAAGAGCTGGATGCAGAGGCACCATCCTCAGCCTCTCCCCTGACAGGGTTGGGGCTTATCAGCATCACCAAACAGTTGATCTTCAGCATCAGCAGCTGTGCTAGCCGTGTCCCCCCCCACCAAGGTTAATCTGGCCCTGGTCAAAGGCTGAGAACGTTGGGGAGCTGGCAGCATCTCTCTGAATATCCCCCATGTCTTCAGGTTCAAAGGGTGAGACATCTGGCACAGGCTTTGAGTGCCAGCACATCTCCCCTGCTCCAAATTAAGCACTGGACCCAGCCCTGGGCGACAGGTTCTCACCATTCTCAGAGGCTTTCTAGGTTCAGTCCCTAGAACCCTGAGTTGCTCAGAAAGTTAGAGTCCCCTCAATGCCACTGACCTGGACATGGCATCCATTTTATCCACTGAGTCAGCAGGCCCTGTATACAAGTATCACAGGCAAAGAATCAGTTCTCTGCCACAGCAACGCACCTTCATTTCTGCCAGATACTGCATCCCTCGAGATATCTGCCATGCAAACGAGATGAGGTCTCCCATTGTTAAAGCTCTCTCATCCGGGTTGTCCAAATAGCTGGAATTTCTGTTGCCCTCACTGCCCACATAGCTGGGCCCCACTTTTCGACTCTCCCTCAGGAAACTGCGCAAGGAGCCATACTTGGCATATTCCACAATTAGGTACAGAGGTCCTGAGGCAAACAGGATTAACACACACACAGACACACAAATAGCTTGTTAATTATTTCTTAATAATTATAGGCCCCAGTGCCACAATAATTCATGTGAATCATCCTGTTGAAGTCAGTGGGATTTATCCTACAGATGCTTCCAAGTTATGGAAATGAGGGACATAAGTATTCAGAGACACAGAAGGCACGTATTGCACAAGCCAGAGCTGCAGTTGAATCAGTTTGTTACACCCTTGTGCTGTCTACAACACTTATTACTTTCATAAATCTGTCCATTAGAAAAAGAAAAATTGATTTTTGATGTTCAGCTAAACAAAGCATCCCCTTCAGTGTCTGGGGCTCCCTGTGCTGACCTGTGTATTATGCAAATATTGTTATTTCTAATTTTCTCATGGGCCCATGTATCGGGACCCCTCCTGACCTGCCGTAGTCCTCCATAGGTCAGAACTGCCCACATTTCAGGCCATGTTGGCCTGTATTTTATGCCAAGCCCCCCTAATATGGGTTCTATGTGGATGCATAGTCTGCACTTACCTGGATCTGGCCTTGGTAACTAACTCCAGTCACACAGTAGAGCAATTCTGGATTTATACTGGAGTAGCAGATGAGAAGAAAAAAAAATCTGGCCTCATTAATTTGTTAGGTTTGTACTATTTCCGTTTAGACTCAATAGCCTCTGTGAAGAAAAATCTAGAAAGCTAAGTTTATAATGAACGTCACTTCTTGCCGACTGTGATATTTAGTTCCCAAAGTATCTTCTCCATCCAGCACACTAATTAAGGTGCCTTTTCAAAAGCACTCAAGTATAGGTTCTCAAAAATATTCTGACATTTCAGTGCATTAGCGAGCTTCTCTTCCCAAACACCCACATGAATTATACCCACTCAGCGCTACAATGCTGAATTCATTTGCCTGTCATATTGAAGACTCCCCACTGCAAGATATAAATATACCCTTGCAGCACCAGGAAAACACAACACAATAGTATGATGACAATGCACGGGAACAGAAAAATGAATTAACCATATATTTATTAGAAGTGTTTGACTCAGAAAAGGCCCCCTTCACATATCGTTCAAAACCCACACTGATGTCAAGTGGAGCTCTGGATCCACAAAGAATGTAGGATAAGGCTTTCAGTAGGCACCACATAGAATTTATGGCTGAACAAACCAACCTGCATATAGCTGAAATATTAGCTTACAGCAAATACCTCACAGCACAGGACCCATCAAGCCAGAGGATGTTGTTATGCAGCACCAATTAAAGGTAATGGGAATTGTTCAGATAAACCTCCATGAGCTCCACTGAAAGCATGCCCCTCTGGTTGTTTAGAATACGCCTTTTTGAATATAATTTTCTCCAAGTGTTCACATTTCAATGAAAGCAGCTTTAAAAAGATATAAATATACCCTTGCAGCACCAGGAAAACACAACACAATAGTATGATGACAATGCACGGGAACAGAAAAAAACAGAGACTATTCGGGTTATTCGCATCTCCATCATCCAACACGTGACTCACCACTCTCCCACCTCTGCAGCTACCTCAACCCCTACACTTACCCTTCCCAGTCTTGCTGTTTCAGGTGCGATGAGGCTGGGGAAAGTAGAGGAGGAAGCCAGGCAACAGCTGTTGTCTCCTTGCATTTTACCTAAGCTGAGGCAACAACAGGAAAGGAAGGGAGAGTGCACAGCAGGAGACCAGGCAACAGTCGTTTTCTGCTCTGCTCTCTCCCCTGAAATCACCTCAGCCCCGACTCTCCTCAGCGAGCCTGTGGGCTGAGGCAGCTTCTGGGGAAAGTTGGAGATGCATTCCAACCTTCCTTCCTCTCCACTCCTATCTCTTGTAGCTACCTCAATGCGTGAGCTGTGGCAGGAGGTGAGAAAGGGATGAAGGACCCATTCATATGAACACTTCATGTGTGCCTCAAAAGGGACATATATTCTTCACAAATTTATGGTTAATTCAAAAATCCCAGGAGGTGATGATAGTGGGTAAGGCGGTTGATGTGGCGGCCCCCGTCATTGACGGGATTCGCCCTCCGCTGGTTCCCCAGGTTCACAGTCTGGACATGCTCCTTGACCCGCAGCTCCGCATGGATCTCCTGGTAGGGGCGGTGGCAAGGAGCGCATTCCACCAATTAAATCTGGTACATAGGCTTCGGCCGTATGTTTCAGACAACGACTTGGCCACTATCATCCATGCTTTAATTATCTCGAGATTGGACTACTGTAACTTGCTTTACATGGGGCTACCCATGGTGACAGTTTAGAGACTGCAGCTAGCGCAGAACATGGCGGCCTGTCTCCTTATGGGGTCGGGCTGCCATGAGCACATTACACTGGTGCTCCAGGCTCTGCACCGGCTGCCTATAGTCTTCTGGGCCCGATTCAAGGTGTTGGTGTTGTTGACCTATAAAGCCCTACATGGTCTTAGCCTGACTGCAGGATCGCCTCACTCCCCGTGCAGTCTACTGGGAGCGCCTTTCTCGAGGTCCCCCAGGTGGCCCGGGGGGCCACTATGTAGAAGGCGTTTTCAGTGACCTCACCTCGACTGTGGAATTCCCTCCTGGAGAAAGCTTGGATGGCTCTGGACCTCCCTTCCTTCCTGGTGCATGAGTAAGACCTGGCTGATCCACCAGACATCTGGTGAGGGAGATGGGGTGTAGGGAGTGGGTTGGGGTGGGGGGATTTATTGTTTTAGTGCCTTCTTTTTTAATGTGTTGTTTTTAGTTTTGTATGCTTTATTTATTTTATGTTGTAAGCCGCCTGAGCTGCCTGGAGCAGGAGGGGTGGGGTAAAAATCTGTTAATAAATAAAAACATAAATAAAAAAGCAGGGGTGGGGCCTGTGGGCCAAATCCTGCATATGACTGTTTTTCTGTGTGTGTTTTTGTTTTGTTTTTTGACCCCTTTCCAATTACTGGATCTGGCCCACAATTCCAGCCCCTTCTTTCAGGCACTAAAAGAGTGAACTCAGGACTGGGCATTGGGGACGGATCCACAGCACAAATCCATGATCTGGCTCTTTCCTTTTCTTCCCCCAACCTGAGCACAACCCTTAAGCACCCCTCCCCACAACTCCTATGCAGCCCATAGGACTTGTAGTTTTTTGTACTGACCCACAGGAGGAAAAAGATTCCCCACCCCTTCCTTATAGCATCTGAATAAGTGGTTCTTTCCTGTAAAACAGTGTGATTAAGTCTTCTGGGGCAAAGATTGTCGTTTGCCAAAAATTAGCACAATACCAAACACAATGGGGGCTGCAACCCCTTATGTAATATGAAGAGTGACAATCCTATTGAGTGGGAAACAGAAGCCTTACAGTCATTGGAAATGTTTCACTCAAGATCACAGAGTGTTGTCAGAAATGTGTTATTAATTTACTAACAACATTAAATGTACAGCCCATTTTTAAAATCTCTGACTAAATTGGACTTATTTGCAATTCACAAAACCACACTTATTACCTGGTTTTAAATCAGGATTTCATTGTATCTCATAAGTGCTCAATCTCTGTCACATGCTCCCATTTTAAAGCAGTATTTAAAGCTACATAGGTTTCAGCGGGTTCCTGGGTTTTCAGATGGGCTTCAGTGGGGCTATGGCAGAGTAAGTGGTTTGTGGATCACAGACTATGGACATTTTTAGACAGACAGTGTGTGTGTGTGGGGGGGGCAGAGAGCGGGTCCATGTGCGCTCGGTGCCGGTGGGTGCAGGAGGGTTTAGATGGCGGTGGATGGGTGCGTCCCCATCCACCTGCCAGCCACCCATGCCCCCGCACCTCGGTTTTCCCCAGTTGCTGTGTGTGGGGAGACGAGTGGAGGTGCATGGGTCGACTCGTGGGAGCATGCACCCACCGCCACTTTTAAATGGCGGTACAACATGTGTCCACTGGGTGGGACTTGTGTTGTGTAGTACTCTCTCGTCTAAAAACAGCCTATCTAGGATAGCTGCACTTTTCAAAGAATGGTCTCATAACAAATTGGTCTCATAAAAAGAGTCACTCAATTTTTGATAGGCTGCTGACACTTACCATCCTGACTACAAGCTCCATAAAGCTTGATGACATGAGGGTGGTTAACCTGCTTCAAAAGGTTGAACTCTGAAAGAAGATCTCGCAGCTCGCTCTGGGAGGCATTTTCTGCAGAATACATTGAAAAAAGAAATCCAGTTAATTCAACACCACCCCAAAGATAGTGTTCCCTCGGCCCCCACCCTACATATCTAAAACAGGCTCACACATTACTAGCTATCTGGTCACCTTGAGTGACTAAAATTGGTACCAGGTGACCCTGTTAATTACTCACAATAGCAGAACACAGGCATTCGATTCCACCTGCTAAACCTGCAAACACAGGGCCTCTCTAATGCAGGAGGAAAGCCTACAGTTGGAGAAGAAAATGGTGACATAGGGAGTAGATACTGAGAGAAGATGAGGGGAACTCAGTACCAGACCCTGCCCCACGCACTAAGCAGTCTCCCTCTCCTGAGCTCCCACCCACACCTCCAACATACAAGCTCTCCACAACTCCGATATCCCCCGGTTTCCCTAGTAGCCCTCAACTCCCCCCGAACACCTCCATCCCCTCCCCCAGATACAGTTCTATTGTTGCTATTACCTCACCCTCAATCTGCCTTCAGCTGTCACAGACCGTGAACTCCACCTACTTCAGACTCCCCTATCTCCCCTGAGATTTCTCACATAGCAGTAGCTCCTACAAAGCTCTCCCAGCAGCTCCCCCACACTCCCAAAATCCTTCTCCTAACACTGTACAAATAGCTTCCCTTAGTTACAACCCCACTATCACCCACTTGCTTACATCTTTTCTGCAGCCACCTTCCATACATACCTCCTTGTATCACCCACACAAAACTGTCTGCTTTATGAAATCATCTAAGTTTGGGCACTGGACTTTTTGTGTGCTATCAAAAGTTATCGCAAAGCTAATTAAAATATTACAGCATTATAGCTGCACGTTGCCCAAACCTTCAGTTATGAGGCACAAATTACTGTTTTATATAGACATCATTTTAGATCATGAATATTGGATAGCTCCTCAGTTTGGCAAGGAGATGCACAGCATTACGTACAGTACTTGAGCTTTCTGTATATATATTTTGGAAGAGATAGGACCAAATTCTCCATTCTGCACCTTGTGGAGCCAGTTAGTCCAGCTCAGAGTAAATACAAAGGTTCAAAGAAGCTCTGCTTGATAGGCTCAAATAGGAATGTCAGAGCTCGGGGAGCTTACAAAACCCAAGTTCTTCTCTTGATCACCAGTGTTCAATTCTAGTCCCCCTTCCTTCAGGCCACATGCATTAGGATGACCTTAAATGTGTGTTACCCATGACGGCAGCTGACCATAACCCTCCCTTTTCTTGAAGATTTTTTTAAGACAGAATTCCCTGTTACTCTTGCTCCTCCAGGATTATAGTCCTGTCCCAGCATCAGTGAAAGACCTATTAGGGACTACCACTAGCGGACAGAATATTACTCATGAAACAACAAATGGTGGTAAATGCTAACAGGTCATTCGCACAACGTGGGAACCTACCAGCTTTTCCTCTGTTTTCACTATTTCTCGGTTTTTTTCACAAGTTAAACAGAGCTGCCACAGGGTCAATCCCAAGCCCCACGTGTGCCCTATGTGCACCCCCAGGGCTGTGGAGATGCAAAAGTGCCAGCCAACTAAGTGCCATGGAAGTGCTGGAAATTGCTGTAAAAGTGCCATAAAACTGTTATCAAAGTCCCAAAAAGTTACAAAAAGTGATGGCAAAATGCCCCAAAGTGATGAAAACTGTCAGAAAGTGACAAAAAGGAAAATTGGGCACTTACCTCTGAATTTTCCTTATGCAGGGGATCCTCCTAGCCGGCCATTCAGGACAGTAGGGTAGATCCCACCAACTACCACTAGGAGGCAGACAATCAAATTTTCTGGAGCCTACTCCCAGGGATCATCCTCATCTCTCCAGTAATACCAAGCCTTCTCAACCTGCTTGTCAGTTAAGCTAACCATAGTTCATGTGCTAAATAAGTTCTAAAACTACTACCTAGTGAACTCTTGAGCAAGCCTGCTCTAACTCTCCCTTCCCTTTCCCCTGAGAAAATTAAAAGTACTAGGGGTCATGATCACCAGTCCCCGAACATACACCACAGAGTTAAACTCACTCCGGGTGGGGACTGGCCGGCCAGGAGGATCCCTCGCAGAAGGAAAATTCAGAGGTAAGTGCCCAATTTTCCTTTCTCTTGGGGGATCCTCCTGGCCATCCAGTCAGGACAGTAGGGACGTACCAAAGCAGCACCCCAGTCCTACATTACAGGAGGGTAAATAAGGGAGAAAACAACCGGATCAATTGTGAAATCCTCAAGGCAGCACCTCTGCTCAGAGGACTGCCTGAAGGACTCTTCTCCCAAAGGCTGCATCCGCCGAGTCCTGCAGTGGAATCCTGTAGTGTTTAGTAAAAGAATGCACCGAGGACCAGGCTGCAGCTCGACAGACCTCCCTGTAGGAAGTCGCGTTTCTAAATGCTTGAGAAGTCGCAGCTCCCCATAGGGAATGGGGGGGGGGGGGATTTCCCCTCTGCCTTGTAGGCCTCCATGATGCAGAGAGTTATCCATTTGGCAATTAATGCTTTTGACGCTCTCATGCCCCGCCTCAGAGTTATACCAGACGAAAAGGGCCGGGGTTTTCCTGAATTTTTTGGTTCTGTCTAGATATATTTTTAGAGCTCTCCTAATGTCCAGGGTGTGCCAAGCCCGTTCTAACGGGTGAACTGGGTTAGGACAGAAAGACAGGAGATTCACTTCCTGCTCCCTATGGAAGCGGGAATCCACCTTGGGGCTAAAAGCCGGGTCCAACCTAAGGACCACCGAAGACTCCTTGAAGGAGCAGAGAGAGGGGTCCACAGATAGGGCTCCTAACTTGGAGACCCTACTCGCTGAGGTAATGCCCACTAGGAACACCACCTTAAGGGACAGGTAGTAGAGGGATACCTCATTCAGCGGTTCAAAGGGAACCCTGGTGAGGGCTCCGAGAAGGAGGTTTAAGCTCCAAGAGGGGAAACGGTGGATCACCGGGGGAGATATAATTCTAGCTGCCCTGAGGAAATGTCTCACATGGGGGTGGCTGGAAACCCTGCGGTCCCTAACTGTACATAGCACACTATTAAGCGCTGCTACTTGCCTCTGCAGAGTGTTGGGTTTTAGACCTTTCTCTAACCCCTCCCGAAGGAACTCTAAGATACTCCTAATGGACACCCTGTCTGGTCTAACTGTCCTACTCTCGCATCACCTAGCGAAAGTAGTCCAAGTGCTCTGGTAAATGCGCTTGGTTGCAGGGCGCCTGGACTGGAGCATAGTGTCTAGAACTTGATGAGAATAGCATAATCTCCTCAAGGCCCTCCTCTCAACTTCCAGGCTGTCAGTCTGAGTGATGCTGTGTTGTCGTGGTGGATCGGGCCCTGAGTCAGTAGATCCGGGAGGTGTGGCAACCTGAGTGGAGGTTCTGAGCTGAGATCTTGCAGGTCCACGAACCATGGTCTCTGTGGCCAGAAGGGGGCCACCAGAATGACCTCTGCTCCTTCCTTCTTTATCTTTGTGATGGTTCTCTGTGTGAGTGGAAACAGAGGGAAGGCATATAGAAGGCCCAGGGGTCATTTGATGTTCAGTGCGTCGAAGGCTATTGCGCTGTGGTCCAGGTGACAAGAAATGAAGAGCTTCACCTTCGCATTGACCGGGCATGCAAACAGGTCTACCGTGGGGGGACCGAACAGATTGGTTATCGTCTGGAATGTCACTGGGTGCAGAGCCCACTCCCCTTGGTTCAGTTCCACCCTGCTGAGCCAGTCGACTTGGGTGTTCATTTGTCCCTTGATATGCAGTGCCCGGACAGACCGCAAGTTTCTCTCCGCCTACCTGATGAGAATGGTCACCATCTGGTGGAGCGCTTCGGACCTTGATCCACCTTGGTGGTTTAGATAGGCCTTTGCCACAATATTGTCTGTGTACACGAGGACATCTTTTCCTCGAAGTCTCAGAGCCAGGCTTCACAGGGCCAAGTAGATTGCCCTCAACTCTAGCCAATTGATGGGATGGCCCTTTTCCCAAGGTAGTCATTTCCCTTGTGCCGCCATGTTCTGTGTGTGTGCTCCCCGGCCCTGGAGACTTGCGTGTGTTGTTATTGTTATCCTCTCTGGATCTGCAAGAGGCATTCCGGGAGTGAACTGGTCTGGATGCATCCACCAGGTGAAGGATCTCTTGAGCTCAGCTGGAACCAGGATCCACGGATTTTCTCCCTGGATCAGTATATCCTGCCATGAGCGTAGGAAACATTGGAGAGGTCTGGCATGGAACCTGGCCCATTGTAGGATCCCCAAGCAGGTGGTCATGGCTCCCAGAAGACTCGCTAGGGTTTTGAGTCTGGTCCTGTGAGCCTGTGCGATCTGCTGAATCAACATGGTGAGTTTCTGTTGTCTCTGTTGCGAGAGGAAGAGCCTGCAGCACCTGGTGTCCAGTATCACTCCTAGGTGTTCTAGTACTTGCGAGCGTGTGAAATGGCTCTTCTTAAGGTTGACCATGAACCCGTGATCTTGTAAGTATGTGATAGTCTTGTGCACATCCCTCTGTGCCTGCTCGTAGCTTGGGGATCGGATTAGAATTTCGTTGAGGTAGGGATGCAGTTTAATCCCCTCCATTCTTAGATTTGCTATGAGCACTACTAGGACTTTGGTGAATGTCCTCGGTGAGGTCACCAGGCCGAATGGGAGGGCTGTGTACTGCCAATGGTGCCTGGCATAGCTGAACCTGAGCCATTGTCTGTGAGATGGCAGGACAGGGACATGAAGGTAAGCCTCCTTCAGGTTAAGTGATGTTAGCCACTCTCCCTTCGTGACTGCGATGTGGATGGACTTCAAGGTTTCCATTTTGAATTTTTGTACCTTGACATCCTGGTTCAGAATCTTCGGATCCAAAACAGCTCACCATCTGTCCGACTTTTTTGGCACTAAGAACAGAATGGAATAAAGCCCCTGGCCCTTTTAATGGGAGGGGATGGCTTCAATGGCCCCGATGGATAGGAGCCTGGTAATTTCCACCTGCATCGCGGTTTGTTTGTCGTGGTTGCTGTATACTGGCGAGGCACAGAAGAACTGTCGGGGGGAGCGGGAGAACTCTATTGTGTATCCCCGCTGTATGGTACAAATGACCCAGGCGTCTGTGGTGGATTCTATCCATTGGTCCACAAACAGCTGAAGCCTGCCCCCCAGTCTCCCCTGTCCGGACTGACTGGCCGGAGCCCAGTCATGCCTCCATTTTGGGGCCACCTAGGTTCTGACGCTGCTTGTTTCTGGTGTTGTGTCCCTTTTGTTTTTGCCACCGAGGCCTATATCTCTGTTGGTTTCCTCTATGGGGAAAGAAGGGACGTCTATAACCCCCAGGCACTGCATATGGTGCATTGTAGGGATGAAAGGACTGCTTTTGGCCCTCACGCTCTGAAGGGTCTGCTTCTTGGTTTTATCGCTAGCACCTTATCCAGGCAGACTTAAAAGAGCTTGCGATCCTGGAACGGGCCGCCAACCAGTGTATTCTTGGATGTGTTGTCTCCTTTCCACGACCTCAGCCATAGCCTTCATCGAGCTGCTACATTGGATGCGGCCACCGGGAGCATGTCTATGGATGAGTCGGCTACGAAGGCGTAGGCCAGTTGGATTCTGTTTGAAAGGACCCTGATCATCCTAGTGGAAATTCGTGGGTCCCTGGCTCGCTTGATCCAAGACATCAATGCCCTTGAAAAATAAGAAGTTAGAGTGGCCATCTTTATGATGGAGGATACCTATTTGAAGTTCCTCCTCAGGTTGCACTCAATCCCCTTGTCTGTTGGGTCTCAGGGATAACACTCCCCCTCGGTGGGGAAAATCGAGTTTCTGGCCAGAGAGGCTGCTGCTGCATCCACCTTAGGTATGGAGAGCAGGGAATTCTTGCTCTTAGAAAGAGAGTAAAGCGATAGTTGGGATTTAGACATTCTGGAGGCCTTATTGGGTCGCTGCCATTCTCTCTTGATGATCCATTCGTAAGCCTTGTCTAAGATCATCCCCTTGTCTCTATCCCTAGCTCGGGGGAGGTACTCCCTCCCTTCCTCATCTTCCTCTTCCGAGGAGCCTGACGAGGCTTCCTTGTCTTTCTTTTGTTTCAGATGGAGGGCCTTGGTGACCAGGTCATAGATCTGGTCCCTATATTTATTGGGGAAATGCCTGCCCGGGTCTGAAGAGGCGGCTAACCCCGTCTCCTCCTCTCCTGACTGGTCCCCGCTGTGTGATTCCTTGTCAGAGACCTCCCCCTCTTCTTCACTGGCCTCTTCAAGAAGCGGCCTGCCCTTCTTTTTCCTCCTCCTGTCCCTTGTTGAACTTTCCTCCTCAGAGGATTAGACTGACAAAACCTCCTCTGGGGGTTCTGACCCCGAGGAGGTTGCTGAGTCAAGGGACCAAGAGGGTTTGTGGGGCTTCTTGGCCATCGGGTGTTTACCCTTTCCTGTCCCTTTGGAGTGGCCTTTGTAGGGGCGCTCCTTCCTACCGGGTGAGGGAGATCTTGTTCTCTTCAGCTCAGAGAGGATTTCCCTCAAGACTTCCATGTGCGGTCTTGAACTGGAGGGGGGGGAGGGGGGGTGTTCACTGCTGCAGCTTGCTCCTGGGCCTCTGTCTGCTCCACCGTGGCCCTGCGCCTGGTGGCCATTTTCCCTCTTGTGCTTTCCTGCCGGCGTGAAGCGCGGCTGTATGGGGGAGGGGCAGAGATGGGCCTAGCTTGCTGAGAAGGCCGTGCGTCGAGTTGAGGGCTGTGGGTAGCAATGGATCCAGGTGGGAACTCCTGAATCCCGCACGGGCTCTTTGAGCGGCGCGTCAGGCTATAGGCTGCTAGCGGTGGCTGGCCTTGTGGGAAGTGGGGGGTTCCTCAGCTCTGCGCCGGATCCATATAGGCCGGGCTACTTCCGCGGCAACTGTTTTTCAGGGGGCAGGAAGGGAACTCCTTGTCAAAGTCGGGAGGAGGGCTGTATGGGGCCATCTGGAGGGGGCGAGTTCTTACCCTCCGTTTGTTCTGGGCGTTATTCCTGGACGTCTGGGCTCTCTGTTGCTGGCCCGCACTCTGCTCCTGAGTCCGAGCCTCCCCGCCCCAGCGGGGTAAGGGACCAGCCCTGAAGCATGCCTCCCTGTAGGCTGCTACTCCCGCTCTTCGGGGAAGGGGGTGCCCGGTAGCTGCTCTAAAATCCCTTCTGAGAAGGGAGGTGAACAGGTAGAGGAATTCGTCCTCCCCTGGCACCCAGAGCTCCTTTTCTTATCCTTTTCTTTATCTTTTTTCTTTCCTAAGAGCGGTCTCATTTAAGAGACAGACAGCCTTCTTCCTAGTCGTGTCGAGGCAAACAAATATCTGGAGAGAGAGATGAGGATAGATCCCTGGGAGTAGGCTCCAGAAAATTTGACTGTCTGCCTCCTAGTGGTAATTGGCGGGATCTACCCTACTGTCCTGACTGGACGGCCAGGAGGATCCCACGGGAGAATTGACAAGAAATGACTAAAAAAAAATCACAGGCGCTGATATCAGTAATGCGGAATCACCAGAGACTGACGAAGTACCAACAAACACTCACAAGCATTCCCAAAAGGTCGGTGTTTCCCTGCGGAATGGGAACACTTGATCCAAGTTCAAGTCTCAGCCCTACAGAATATACCCCAGAAGGGATTCCTTGGATTTTCTTGCTAATTTTTTTAGACAGGGCTTCTTGTCCTCCAAGCTTGTCCTTTAGAACATGCTTGTGGGATACTGAAAGTAGATGGCAAAGAGAAATATGTATACATGTATTGCCCATTTTCAATCTCCCTGACAGAGAAGCCCCTGAAGCCAATATCTTCATTAGACGGTTGACTAATACACAAAGTCAGGGCTGAATATATAACCCATTCTATTTGATTGTGAATTTTATTCAGGGAGTCGACGGCATCTGATTTTCCCCATTATCAATAAGATAGTAGAGAGCCTGACTATTATGTTCAGATTCTCTTGGCTGATAAACATCCAGCCACCATGTTAGCAGTGGTTAAGTTCTTGAGAGCAGCAATTAAGAAGCGGAAAGTGATGGTAAACTCTTAATAAGTGGAGGTATGTTATGTTCTTGGTAATGATTGTTAACAGGCAATGGTTCCTGTATGATTTATCTTGTCTTGGAAATTGGTACTGGATTTATTCTGTAAAAGGTCTATTGGCTATACAATAAATTGATTCATTCTTTCAAATACACAAGTCAACTCTTATTTGAGCTGCTGTTGGTTTGGTTTTTTAAAAAACAAACAAACAAAACCCTACACGCAGCCTTTGCACTGTGAAAAAAGCTGCATTCTGCCTAATGAAGCTCAGTAATTGAATGAAGCTCAGTAATACAATTTTATTCGGGTACAGTACAACCATATAGCAACATCTGCTTTCTATTTAAATATCTAATACTGTTTCTCAAACATGCTTGAAAAGATACTTTTATTTTTATCTTTTTAAAGTGTGCCTTGGAAAAGGGGCTAGTTTAACAACCCTGGAAAGATGAGTCTTGAGCATAGAGTCAGTTCAAGAAACCCTCTACTGCTCAGCTAACAGAGCTGCTCAACCCTCACTTGAAGGGAGAGAGAGACTCATTCAGTACTTCAACCCACTGCTAAAGCGGCTAACAATGCCAACTCTATGGGCATTTTCAGACAAGACACTCTCCACCCACTACCCACCCACCTCCCACCCCACTATACATGCTACAGGGCACCCATGGGCAACCCTGCAACATATATAGTGGGTGGAGAGTGTCTTGTCCAAAAATGCCTATAGTCTTTCCACTGGAAGAGTTTTTTAAAAAGAAAAAAAAACACAACAAGTTTATTTTTAGCCCAAAGTCTCATCCAGCCAGGTCTTGGGAATGCATATGAGGTCAGTGGCCTCATCCTGGATACGGTCATGGATGGTAGTAGTTTTAATCACCACTGATCTCATATTAAGAAGTATCAATGACAGATCAGAGGCCACTTTTACATGAGGCGCTTAGAAGCACCTCTGGAGTCCTGTATTCAAGAGGAAAGTTGCGCAGGCAGTGTTTGCACGCTCCCCGCACTACCGGAAGTGATGTTCCGCTCATTCTCTTCAGCAGCGGCAGCTGCAGACGTAAGGCTTTCAAGAGGCGCGTTCTGTAGACCTGAAAATTGAGGTCTACAGAATGTGCCTCTTGAAAGTCCCGTGTCTGCTGCCGCTGAAGAGAATGAGTGTCACGTCACTTCTGGTAACGCGGGAAGCATGTAAACACTCCCCCCGCAAGGCTTTCCTTTTGACTACAGGGCCCAGAGGCGCTCCTAAGCATCTTGTGTAAAAGCGGCCAGAGGTTCCACTACCCTCAACCATCCTGAAAGGGGTGGAGAGGACAGGGGAACAGACACCAAGTGACTACCCGTGGACCCATAACAATATAATGATTTTATGACTACTGCCTAGGTCTGCCCCCAGTATAGGGTAGCCAGTTATGCAAATTTTAGAGGACACTTATGAGAAATACAGGTTGCAGGGCTGCACTGGCTCCAATCCAGCCCTACAACCTGTATTTCTCATAGGTGTCCTCTAAAATTTACATAACTGGTCACCCTGTCCCAGTAGCATGCACCCAGAGACCCCAATCATAGACCAGTGCCCCATATCGTGCTAAGAACTTGACGAACCCTGTCCCCCACCTTGGGCTCACTGGTTGCAAGAAGAAGAAGGTGGCGGCGACTGGAGGAGCGGAAGGGGCAGGACTTCCACCACCTGGAACTGCCTGCCCCACACCACCATCCCTGGAGCTCTGACATCAAAGACCTCTGGCCCTGCAGGTAGCACTAAAGGCCACTTGCTCATTGGCAGTCATTCAGCAGTCAGAGACTTGGGGTTTGGATAGGTCACAGTTAAGTCTTTTTTTTCTTCTTTTTTTAATCATCAAATAGTTTTAAGCGGGATATTTAATTTTTGTTTCTTATTCAATTTTAATGAAACTTGGGGAGGTTGTGCCCCTAACAGAGGGCATTGTGTGTCCCAAGTTTCAAAATGGTTCGATAAAGGAAACCAATTTACAAACCAATTGAATAATGTGATTTTACGAAAAGCTCCATACACATTCATGGCTACTACTTCTTTATCTTCCATACAATTTGCATGAAACCTCTGAATTTTATGTCCCTCCACAAGCTTAACATTCCTGCTAATTTTCAGAAAGATTGGATAAAGAGTCCTGATGGTATATGACATTAACCTGAACATACATTTCCAGCTGTAACATGTTTATATTCCATCCTGTTTAGATGATATTTGGCAGGAATGTATCATATACCTTCTCTGTCATCTCTGCCAAAACACAGGCCACTTCGATAAAGGGATCCAATTTTATAAGCAATTTATGTTGTCCCCTTGAAGACTATTATTCATATAAACAGCAGCACATGCAGTGCCAGTCAGAGGCAGGCACCGGGCATGGCAGCGGGAGAGAGGCTGTAGGAGGGAGGATGTGTTCGGGAGTAACCCCAAAGACTGACAGAGACATTCACTATCCAATTACTGCATACTTCTAGCTTTACAGGACCAATTTGTAGTGGTTTTGAGGCGGGCACAGGGGGCGGCCCTGAGGGGAGCATAGAAGGGACATAACTGGGACTTTGGGGATAGCATCCCAAAAATCAGGAGACATAGTTTACACATCCAGGCTGGCCAATTATCATCACAATCACATCCTGCAGCACTGTAACAGACGACATAAGATAATCTCTATTGGCTCTTTCCTAAACAGATGCTTCTGACTTCCCAGTAATAAGTAGGGGAGAGATGTTGGGATGGTCACAGCACAGAATGAGGATATTTGATAGACATTTCTGCTGGATGATTGGCATCACAACCGATTTTATACCACAGAGACATGTAAGAGAATCCTTGGCATAGGCTCCTTCTCTGCATATGATGTGCAGGCATATAAAACTGGGTCCCTTTATCACATCTTTCTGATATTTGGCAGAGATAATTCTGAAGGTGTGATATAGTTCTGTGTCAAATTTCATGTACACTGATTGAACTACAAAGATGTTACAGTCAGACATACATTTGTAAGTTAATTGATTATACCACCAGGACCCTTTATCCAATCCTTCTGACAGTTGTCAGAGATAGTAACTATAGGAAGGGGTATAAACATGCCATGTTTTATCTACGTTAAATGTGAGACACAGAAGTTACAGTTAAGAATGTATATGAAGATTTTTTCAAAATAATATAATTCAACTGCTTCTAAAATTGTATTCCTTTATCCATTTTTTTTTGTAATTTGGTACACTTAATGCTTTCCATTGGGAGGTATATGACCTCCAAGATTCAACCAAATATAATGAAAAACAAAAACGTTACAGCCAAAAATGTGTTTTCCATTGAAACCAATGGAAAAAGAAAACAAAAGCAAAAACAAAAACGACAATTTGATATTTATGGGGAAAAAACAGATTTAAATAATGAAAATGAAAAAATGAAAATGAAAACAACATGGGCCCCTGGTGCACACCTCTAGGCATGGGACAGTTGAAGTGTGAGAGAAGGCGATTGGAGCAACGGTGGTGCCGTACTTGTGCCCAAGATGATTGATTGAGGCATAGGGCATTTTTGAGATGTTATGCCATGGCTGTGAGGACAGCAAAGAAGCGGTTCTTTGCTGCCCTCATAGTGTCTGCTCAGTCGTGTCCAGAGGAGCTGTTCTGAGTGGTGTGTGGCTTGGTCAGTCCAGCCTGTCTCCATCTGGAACTGGATTCAAACAAGGCCCGCTGTGACATGTTTTTAGCGTACTTTGAAGAAAAACTTGCTACGGATGTGCAAACGCGGCTCGGGGTTCGGGCCAACTCAGGGAGTTCGGCCCATTCACGAACCCCCCGAACCCGAACTGCCCCCTGCCTGGACGTTTGGGGGGGAAGAAGGGCAGGGGGGAACCTGGTTTCCCCTCCCCTGGAGCTCACCTCCCCCCCCACCCTGTGTGGCCTAGTAGAGGCCTGAAGCGCTCCGCAGCGCCGCGGGACCCGGGGCCGGAGCCCCGGTGCCACTAGGTAGGGGAGTCCCTGGGGTGGGGTGGGTTTAAAAAAAAAATTAGTAGGCTTCACAGGGTGGGTGGGGGGAGGTGAGCTCTGGTGTCCCTTCCACCTGCGCAGCCTGGGGGGAGGGGAAACCGGGTACCTCCCTGCCCCCCACTCGAACCGGTTCGCCCCCGCTTGAACGGGTTCGCCCCCGCGAACGGGTTTGGGCTGAACTCCTGAATGGTTTGGGGGGGACCGAACCCCAAACGGGTCTAACCCCGAACCCCCGGGTGTTCACACACCCCTAAAAATGCTCGCATTGAGCATGACTTCGATTCTGCTATTTTGGAAACAATAGCAGAGCCAGAGGTTAGGAACGCCCTGTCTGGTCCAAGTTTGTGGGAGGTGCTTCAACAGGTGACACTTGCTGAGGCGGCGAATGTACTGGGGTCTATTTGGGCCACAATTTGTGAATTAGATCCTTGCCTGTTTTGGTTGGTTAAGGCCACCAGAGAGACACTGGGGCTGGTGGTGGCTGAGGTGATCAACACCTTCCTGTGGGAGGGTAGGGTGCTGGATTGCCTCAAGGAGGCTGTGGTCCAGCCCCTCTTCAAGAAACCATCACTTGACACCTTGGTGAGTTACCAACCTGTCTCTAACTTTCCCTTTTTAGGGAAGGTAGTAGCCCATCAGCTGCAGGCATAGCTGGTTGATGACCTCCTGGTAGAGCTAGATAAAGGTTGAATGACCCTGCTGGTTCTATTGGATCTACCAGCGGCATTTAATACAGTGAATCACGAGATGCTTGTAACTTGCTTGTGGGACCTGGCTGGGGTGAATGGCACCGTTTTACAATGGTTCCATTCCTACCTGGCAGGAAGATCTCAGCAGGTGCTCCTAGGGGACTGTACATCATCCCTTAGTGATCTCCCGTGTGGGGTTCCACAGCGTTCCATTCCACAGGGTTCCATCCCTTTCCTATTCAATGCATACATGCTGCTGCTTGGGGAGGTCATGCGCAGTTGCGGGGGGTGGGGGTGTGCTGCTGCTGCTGCCATCAGTATGTGGATGACACCCAACTGTATTTGTCTTTTTCCACTTAACCAGGTCCTGCAGTCTCGTTGCTGTCCTGGTGTCTGGCTGTTGTGGGGGATTGGATGAGGTTGAGCCAGCTGAAACTCAGTCCTGACAAGACAGAGGTGATGTTGGTGGGTGAGACTGGTGATCTGGGGGAGGGGAAATGCCCATTAGTGGAGGGATCTGACCTCCATTGGCTCCATCTGTGTGAAGCTAGGGGTACTTCTGGATCCACAGCTGCTCCTGGATTTGCAGGTGTTGGCTGTGGTCAAGAGTGCCTTTCGCCAATTATATCTGGTGAAGAGGCTCCGTCCATGTGTTTCGGACGCCAATCTCGCCATTATCATCCATGCATTCGTCATCTCGAGGCTAGACTATTGTAATGCGCTCTGCGTAGGATTGCCCATGGTGACAGTCTGGAGACTGCAGCTGGTGCAAAATGCGGCCGTAAGCCCTGCCTATGAACTGGGCTTCAGGGACCACATTCAACCAGTGCTCCATTGTTATACTGTTTGCTGCCTCTGGGCAAGGTTGGATGGAGATTTGGAGTGAAGTGCCATCAGTATGCTGATGACACCCAACTCTCTCTCTCTCATTTTTATCTGACTCAGGTTCTGCAGTCTCGGTGTTTGGCTGCTGTTGGGGACTGGAAGCAGGTGAGCTGATTAAAACTAGGGTTGAAACGGACAGCTAAACTGCTGCTCTGAGTATTCCTCGCTGAGATTGAGATCTCGTCGAGATCCTGGTCCCAGTGTGAGTTCTTGGTGAAAAACATTTTTAAAAATTCATTGTGCATGCGCAAAATGGCTGCCACCCTTAACCAAAATGGTGGTGATAGAATCATTGTCATTTTGGTTAAGGGCAGAGGACTGTGCGTGTTCAAAACAGCTTTGCGGCCATTTGGACACACACCGTGAGGTTCCCCTCACCAAAGATATCCTGGTGCGTGGTTCATTCCGGGACAAACAGAGAACTGGGATTTCAATGAGATTTCTCACTTTAGTGAGGTCTCATTTCAAGCCCTAATTAGAACTGAATCCAGACAAGACTGAAGCGACAATACCTGACTGGCCTTGTGACCTGTGAGACATCTGAATCCCCGTTATTGATGGGGTCCAGCTTCCTTTGGTCACTCAGGTTCACAGCCTTGAGGTGCTCTTGGATCCACTGCTGTGCCTGGATTGTCAGGTGGTGGCAGTGACCAGGTGAGCTTTTCACCTACGACATCCGGTAGGTAGGTTGCAACCTTTTTTTAGCAGATTCAGACTTGGCCACCATTATCGGTGCCATCATAACTTTGAGGCTAGACTACTGCAGTGCATTCTACGTGGGGATGCCCTTAATGACTGTGTGGAAGCTGCAGTTGGTGCAGAATGCGGCGGACTGTCTTCTCTGCCGTGGGCAGGTCACCGGGTGCATATTACACCAGTGTTCCAGAGTCTGCCCTGGCTACCAATAGCTTTCCAAGCACAATTCGTGGTGTTGGTTTTGACCTACAAAGCCCTAAACAGCTTGAGCCCCAAATATCTGAAAACTTGCCTCTTCCCTCATGTTCCATTGTGGCCTCTGAGGTCAGCTGGGAGTGTCCCCTGGCTCTACCATTAAGGGCATGCAGAGAAGCACTCTCAGTGGCTGCCCTGTGGTTATGGATCTTTCTCCCTTTGGAGACTCTCTAAGCCCAAGCCTGCTCATCTTCTGGAAATGATGTAAGACCTTTCCTATTAGAGCAGGTGTTTCGCAGGCAGGGATAGGGGGATTGGTGGAAGGGCTGCAGAGGATTAAGGAGATTTAAAACTGTTTTTATATGTTGTAAGCCACCCTGAGCCTCCTTGGGAAAGGAGGCATATACATTTTAATAAATAAATAAACCCACAAGAAATACTAGCATACTTCAAAGGAACTTCGAGTGTTAAGTAATCTTTGTTGGTACAGGAGCAGTAAGAGCCTCTCCTATATACTTCCCCAATAGTCCCCAATATTCCCAACAGTTCTCAAGCCCCTCCACATTGAGACTAAATATGTTCACTGGTTCTATACTAAGGTACGCTAAGGTGCTCCAGGTGGGTTACTGGAAGTGGGGATTCTGTCCAGCATCTCAAGGTCTAAAAGCATAAACTTCTGCTGCCTGAGCTAGAAGACCCAGGCCAGTGAAGCTAGAGGCTATAGCAGACTCATAAAGCTATGTGTGGACAGGCCCCTGAAGGGGACAAAGAGTCACAGTGCTAGGATGAACTATGTCCCAAACATGTACTGGCACCATGCCCGATTCAAGATCCACCAAAATCAAGGGTATTCTTTCTTTGACTTCAGTGGGCATGGCATCAGTACCACAAGGCCTGTAATACATCTTTCCTTACACCTTCCAAAAACACAGTTACTGCCTTTTGTTCAAACTCATTTTCAGCACCACTTTATCAGCTTGCATTTATGCACACAAAATAAAACAACAAGAAAGCACAGACATTAATTCAAGTAGTGTGTTAATATTCCCCAGGACTAAGTTCTCAAGGGATACTTGGGCAAGGTGACTTCGAAAGGAAAGGAATTCATTGTAAAGGACATTGTAGAATTCATTATAATCTGCACAACTACTGTAAATGTCATAGGAATTTATTAGAGATGAGTGCTTCAAATGCAAAGTTGGTCATTGCTTTTATCAATTTTGTCCTAGATAATTAGCAAAGGAAAGCTGAATGTTAAATCACCTGGAATTAAAGCAGTGAGACTCTTCTCTGCTTTGTATTTAGGCATTTTAGCTCAGCTGCTCATTACTCTCGATGTAACCAAGCCAAGCACATGCACCTGGGACCTCGCATCTTTGTGAATATTACACTCCTTGTCTCTCCCTCTGTTCCCCTTCCTTCATCTCTCTCCTCCCCCATCTCTCAGATTGTAAGCCCTAGGGCAGGGACCGTGCCTTTTCCATTATTTTGTAAAGCACCAGGTACATTGCTGGTGCTATATAAATGCTTATCAAGAATAATAATAATGATGATGAACAAGCTGCTGAGAAGGTACTAGTACTCAAATACATATACAGCTGGTATGCTGCAATGATCAGAGAATCATAAAAATGGAAAGGAATGTAAGAGCCATCTCGTCTAGTCCCCTGCATCACAGGCAGATGCTCATCCAGCTGTTTTTTGAAAATATACAATGGGAATATACTACAAAAGCTCCCAACCCAACCAGTTCCATTGCCAGCTGTTCGTACAATTAAAATGTTTTTTCTAATATTTAAGTTAAATCTCCCTTGACGCAACTGAAGCCATTTAAAAAAAAAACTGTTCTACCTTCTGTTGCAGTGGGAAACAAATGCTCTCCATCTTTTTGTTGGCAACCATTTAGATATCTGAAAATTGCTATCATGCTTTTCTCTAGTCTAAACTTTTCCAATTCCTTTCACCCCTCATAAGATACGCCCAT
The DNA here is from genome assembly GCA_003113815.1 of Sphenodon punctatus. NCBI lineage: Eukaryota > Metazoa > Chordata > Lepidosauria > Sphenodontia > Sphenodontidae > Sphenodon > Sphenodon punctatus. The sequence continues at coordinate 1,641,965 of QEPC01007489.1, read as the reverse complement.
GTAATGCTCCTTCTATAGTATTTTCAAAAGCTCGCACTGTTGACTTAAGTCAGGGAGAGCTTTACCATTGGTTTCAATGCTTTGGAGAGAGTTAGGCCAATGACGAACACTTTGGAAAATCCAATTCTCCATGCACAAAGCCCCCTTTGTAAGTTATCTAATTATTTCTCACAAAACTGTATTATTAAGCAGGAAAGATTTATTAATGTCATTATTCCATATTTTTTATCTAGAGCAACTGAAGTCAGCTGCCTACAACCAGGTTAGAAGTAGACTCTAATTCAGGGCACTGAAACACCCCCCCTCCCATCTTGTGCAGTCATGGCCAGCCCACACTGAACATGTATCATGCCATTGCAATATTTTGTAGGTGCAGAGAGTTGAACAGTTGTACATTGTTTCCAAAAGTTTGACAAACAAGCATGACATCTTTCTCTCCTAAATGTATAGTAGAGAGCAGAACTATAACGACAGGAAAAGTAGATGGTCAGCTTCACAAATTTTCTCTCTCTCCATACCACTAAGGATGAAATCCTGCCTCCACTGAGGTCCGCAGATTCCAAAAGAGACAGGGGGTAATTTCAGACGTTACGGGATCACAGTCAACCACCCTGAATCACAGTGGATTCAGAGTGGTGGCTGTGATCCCGTGAACGTCTATTTGCTCCTGGCCAGATGTTCACCACAGCGAACACCCGGCAGGGATCAAATTGACTACAGTTCTGGAGGCGAGGCTGGCTTCACCTCCAGAACTGTGGTCAGGATGGCCACGACATGGGATGGGGCTGACAATGACCACGATGAACTACTGTTTGCCAGCCCCGTACTGGAATCAGGTCCCAACCACGGGATGGGATCGCACGCAGCGGCCTAATTGGCCATTGTGCCCGCCCATCTCCCTGAGGGCGGGCAGCCATGGACGCGCGAGGGGGTGAGGCTGAGTGGCTGCACATTGCGCAGCCCCGCCCCCTCCGAGATTCCCCACTGCGATCAGACCGGCACGTCTGATCATGGACCAGATCCGTCTGGGTTCAGCGTGGTGGGCCGAAAGGCCAGTCACGTCTGAAATTACCCAGGATTTTGCTGTAGGAAGCTGACAGTTCATAGATGTAAAATATTTGCAAAAACAGACTACTGAAAAGTGCTTGTGGTATTTCCCACAGTGCTAACTTAAATGAGACATATTTGCTGCAATAAGTCATATTGCCCTCTCACACTATAATAGGGCCTGCAGAAATGACTGCTTGCATCAATGTGGCACTCTCTCCTGTAGTTGGAAATATGTAAATGAAATAGAACACTCTTGGAGATCCAGCCACTCTGCTAGTCGGCCTGTTCCCCGAGGCCTTTTGCTCTCAGCCTAGTCCATTGTCAACTATAATTGAAGGTTACCAAAGCATTCACAAATCTCTCACAGGCACACACAGAAAAGTACCTTTAAGCATTTTCACTGCCACAGTGGTGTAACCTGCTTTTCCCTTGAGCCTGAATGCTGTTGCCTTGACGACCTTTCCAAATTCTCCTTCTCCTAGAGTCTTGCCAAGGACCAGATTCTTTCGAGGAAATTCCCATTTTGGGTCCTCCTGCACGTAAAGGGGAGAAAAGGAGTCCTTTTATATGAAAGGAGAGAGAAGGGGCTAGCTGCTGACCAGTAGTTCAATCATAAAGATACAATGGAAAATTATATTTCACCATAGTAGTTATATCCAGATAACTAATTCCTTCCCCCCCCTTTCTAAATTCTTGTTCTCTTACTATACAAGATTATCTCCTGTAATGCCTTATAATATAACTCTCAAAGTGCTTTGCAAACAATTTTCAGTTAGCTAGAATCTATCTCAACAAACAAGACCCAGAAGATGTGCAGTCCACAAATTGTAACACAGAACGTTTCCAGGCATATAGGAGAACCTTTGTACCACTGAAATAATTGAGAATACAGAATCAATTATTGATCCTGCTTAAGATCAAGTTTAAGGCCTAAATGGTATAGAACAGCTTCCTTTTTACTTGCTCTGCACCAAAGGATCAGGGCCTTAGAGGAGTTAAGTTCTTAGAAGAGTTAAGTTCTTAGAGGATAGGTCCATTAGTGGCTACAAGCCAAGATGGATAGGAGATGAGACCTTTGTTTGCTGGGGGCTGGGAGTGAGTGACAGGAATGAATCACTCCACTATGACCTGTTGTGCCTTCTCTAAAGCAACCGAAGTTGGCCACTGTCAAAGACAGGATGCTGGGCTAGAAGACCATTGGTCTGACACAGTATGGCATTTATGTTCTTAAGAGATCCACCATCCTGGAGAGTGCACTGCCTGAGGTCCAACCCCACCCACAACTGAAAGCCAGAAGCTGAACCACATTACACATGCCCAGCTTTAGAACATGGGATGGAAGGCTGCCCGATGTACTGGGGCTGTGGGGCCAAGCCCTGTGTCGGCCTGATGTAGAATCCTGCAGGAGAGTAGACCAGCAGAACTCCACACAGAGCAGGTTAATGTAATGATGGGTGGCATAACAGTACACTTGAGGCCTGAGTAATTCATGGAACCTAAGAACAAGGCAGCTAGCTAGCTAGATTGTAGGCAGCTAGCTAGGGTGTAGCTTGGTTGGAATGGTACCTGGTGCAAAAGATGGAATACCCTCCCTGACCTTCTTCCCAGAGGCAAGGGATACAGCTGCATCATGGTGCCCGGACCCCACAGGCCTGTGGGCCAAGGTGCAGCTCTCTATTATAGCTATGCCCTTAGAACTAGGGACCTAATGCTCATTTTAAAAGTCAAACTCAAACACTTTCATTGTGGACTTTATAACCTTGGGAAACTAATTTTATTTGGAAGAGGAGAATTTTCCTTTCTGCATTCATCACAGACAACTCTCTTTCTGTTCTGAAATGCTATTGAATCGGACAGTCACAGAACACTGACAGACAGATAAACCACCCAAGAAATAAAAGCAAATAGAGTACAAGCCTCTATGAAGGCCTCCACCTCTAAAATCCAAATAGATCAGAAACTGCCATGTGAGTTGCACAAAGGGACAGTGTTTTGCTGGAAAGGGATTTTGAAACACATTCACATTTGTACCAGATCAAAAATAAATGAACACATAGAGCTTGGCACCCTGCATGCTATCTAATCAGCTGACAGAAACTGTACTAAAAAGGGTCTTAAAGGGCATAACTAGCCACAATTGTGCAAACCACCAACCCCCACCCTGAACTAAACCTTAAACCCCTAATACTTTAATTTCATTAATTTAATTTAGAATGCAGTACTCCAGGTTGACATTAAAGTGGAATCCTGTGGTGCTTAGGTATTAGAGGTTAAGTGAATATATTTAGTTTTGTGGAGCAGTTAATCACATTTAAGGTACAGACTTCTGGCTGCTTAATAGCACCATAAACATGAAGTGAATGGGACTTACATTGGTGCTCTTAGATAGGGTCAGTATGTTGTTAATAAAGTATTTGATGGGAAAATTTTAAAAGCAAAATAAACAGCCATTTTTATTTACAAATATTATTTGCATTTTAGATAGCCCCCTCAGTATCCAAATAATTATCCACTATCAAAATGATATTCACACAGCTACTTGCTCAGATATTTTGGTTTGATTGCTTCAGTATTTCTTTATTTCTGTTTGGACATTTTGGTGTGTCACTGAATTGAAATAAGCTAAATAGAAATAAAGTAGGATGGATTTACAGTCTGAGAAATGAAATGGGAACAAAGGCCCTTTTCACACAGACCTGGAAAGAGCTGCGGTACAGGGGGAATGGGTGGCGGCCGTGGTGCGTGGGCGGCCCGTCAGGGCGGCACGTCACACGGACACCTACCTTCCTCCACCCACCTCCACGCACGGAGGCACCTCTGTCCCCAATGCCTCCATGCATGGGGGATTGGTGGAGGTGGGTGGAGCGTGCACGCACCCTCACCCATCCCCACCGGCGGTCACATGGATGCCCTCCCTCACTCAGCCAGTTACACTCTGCTTCCCTGAGACCCAATTTATTAAAGCAGGCAAAATCAGTGGATGTAACATTCACCACAGATATTCATTTCAGCTCTAGAAAATTTGCTTAGGGGTTTACTTTTTAAAGAACAAGTAATCTATGAATTTTTACTTTCTGCAACCAGTTCTGACCCAAATTAAGTCAGTGTATCGAGCAGGACAATACTAGGATATTACGTGTCTGTTCTTTGCACTAAAATTTAGCCTTTATACTAAAAAGGAGGCTCGTTCAAGCTCAACAGCTTAGTACTTACAGTAAAACTGCAGGCTAGAAAACTACTGCAAGACAGCAGTCAATGAAGGCAGCAAGTTAAAATTAACTGTACAAGCACAACTGATAAAGGGGAGTAACCAAGTAATGATGTTGCTAAGGAGAGCAACACTAATTATTTCCAGGCTTTCCGGGGAATTGGTTTACTTGAATCCAATTGTTTGTTCCAGCAGAACAAGCCACTGTTTATAGCTTCAAACCACAGGGCATATAGCTAACAAACAATTTTATCAGAGGAAGAGCCAGAGAACTGAGCAGCAGAGTCATACACTTCTAGTTTTCAAACAGATTATCCTTATTTAATAAATAAAATTACATGAAATACATAGCAATCTGCTTCAAAAATCTGAAAATAAGAGTAAGGTCTGGTTTCCATATCTTAGAAAATGGGGCAAGACAGAGGCAAAAGGAGAAGCAACTTGCAAAAGATGAAACAAATAAGTGGTCAAGTTATGAACAGAACTCCTATGTCCTTATCCTTGCCCCTAGCAATGGGGAACCTTTTCTCTCCTATTGGCTACTTTCAAAATGAGTACAAACTCCCTGGGCTGCATAAGAGTTTGAGGCAAAGGTACCCAACGTTCTGCTCAGGATGGGGGAAGGAAGGGGGTTGGGTTCAGATCATGAATCTATAACATGGATCCATCTCCTATTTTTGAGTGCATGCCCTCATCTCCTCGCCCATAACTCACTCATCTAGGGCTTGAGGGTAGGAACTGGATTCATGGGCCAGATCCAGGAATTGGAAAAGGGCCAATTAAATAAATACAGCTGCAGAACAGATTTGGCCCACGGGTCACGGGCTCCTCATCTCTGCTCTAGACAATGCAGTCTTACATATGTTTATCCTTTTGGCATGTCCATCAGTCAACAAGGCGGCTGCAAACACAGATGACCATTATAATTTAATATATTCATGTGGTTAATCACCTCAGTCTAGGCCTATACTGAGTTTTGCATGAAAAAAGGAAAAATAGGACATAATTAAGCCTAGATCGATATTATTTCAGAAACTAATAAGGAAGGATGGTAACAGGCTAGTGCTACAAGTCATACTCCATTGAATTATCTTGCATTTGCTAGAAACCATTCAATTATTCCCCTTATGCATGTGATTCATGATTAAATTCATCAGAAGAAACAAATCGTACACATAGGCTGAAAACTTTGGAGACAAGAAATCTTCCTACTGTGCGTGTTCAGAACCAGTGAAGTGGACTAAAGCAAATGGAAAGATCTGCTTGTCTTTAACAAATCTTTGTTTTCAAAATTCTCCCCATTACAAATGTTTGCATGAGATTTGGATTTAATGTGCAGTTCACTTATTTAATAAGATAACTTCCTTTCATTTTGTTTTATGTGAGAAGTTCATTTGTTCATCAAAACTGAGACAAAATAAAGTTTAATCAAACTAATCAAATTTTGACTTTGTTAAACAAGCAAAATAAACAAATTAAATGAAGTCAAAAAATAGTCTTGATTTCTACTGCTGCTTGTAACATGTAGGGTGACAAACCACAAGGGACATAAATACTGAAGTGATGATTGCCAAGTTGTGAAATACTGAATAGCAAATTAATGGCTATCAATGAATTTCAAATTCACAAGGTAAAGAACAAAAAATCAAGAACCGCTTGCAAACTTCACTTCAAAATTTGCAAATGTGATACAAATTTTGAATTTATGTTTGTGAATTTGTAAAATTAACCAAATTGAATTTACTTAAAATCAGCTATAGTGTCCAGCATGATGTAATCACGATATTGAATAATGCCCTTTTAGCTTATTTTCAAACTTTCCTTGTTTCCCGAGAAAGATTTTTGTAAACATAAAAAACACTAAAGCTAACCAAAATCAGAAGGGAAATGAACAAAATAATAAACCCTTACAGGTATTTTAAATGTGTCCACAGACACCTGGTTCTCCATGGAGTCCATAGATGGTCGACGAACATTAGTAGAAGAGTAACTGATGGGGTAGGATTGGGCTGGGCGACGGAAAGTCATCTCCGCTGAGGCAATCGGTGGCTTTGGAGAATTCTTGTGGTAATGGTGGATGAAGTAGGAGGAAAGCAGCACTGAAATAACGAAGGACAATAGGACTCCTCCTGCGATCACAGTTTTGCACATATCATCACATAGTGGCTCTGTGGACAGAGAAAGAGCACGTCAAAGCACTGATGACTTAATTTTTGCTGACCTAATTATTAGTTACTTACGTAAGCACTTCTGAAAACTTTTGCTGACAATACTAGACGCTTCTGAGGATGCCTTAATTGGTGGGCATAGGTGATGCAGATGTTAAAGGGATAGAGTTCTCAGGGAGCACCCACAGAGCTTCAATGGGGCTACTCTAGGGTAAGTGGTTTGGGGATCATGGCCTCTCCATTCCTCTCTTTCCTGATTGCTTGCCTTCACAATATGTTTTTTAGCTCCAGCACCCAAGTTTAATGACAGGAGCAGAAAGATCTCCAAAAGGGAAGGATCCTTCCCTTTAAATTTGGCCACCGCAGCCACCAAAGTCTCCTGCCTCTGTTTTATGTGGAAAGACCTAGAGGAAAGCCAGTGGCAAGAGGCAAGTGGAAGGCATAGACTCAAGGAAGGAGAGGATCAGGCAGCAAAAGGAGGGGAAAGGGAAGGGAAACCCAGCAGAAGAATGAGAGGGAGAAAGGAAAGACAGAGAGAACACACAGAGAATCTAGTATGACCTGGTCATCTGGAGTTGGGGCATTCTCTCCTGACTTGGAATCCTTCTTCTTGCACTTGGCAGTGTAACAGCTTCATGCAAAGTTATCACACAATAAACTACATTGAAATCATTCTCAAAGAAATGGGAAGCAGATGCACTTGAAAAAATGCCAAACAGAGCCATAAAATGCTGCTTTCCCCCATTCTCAGCAGGTAATTCCTTATCTAATTACACTCTTCAAGTGTAAACTGAGCTTCTATGTAACTTTTTATATGGTTGATCCTGGCTAACTGGAGACCTTCTTCTTGAGGCTCATCTTATTTCATATTGATGCACTAGCACCACCCAATTTTATAGTGTCATCAGTGCTTCTTATCTCTTGTGGTCTCTGGAAAATTCACTCACTTTAACGTCTACGTCACCTATCCGTACCAATTAAGACATCCTCAAAAGTGTCTATTATTATCAACCAAAATGCCTCCATTCTGTTTTCAAAAGCAAGACTAAAACCACTTTCACACCTCCCCCAACCCCCACACATATTTTGGCTGTAGGAGGGAATGCGCAAGCCAGAATATGTGTGGGGTTCAGATGGTCTGAAAGCCCCCCCATGCGGTTTTTCCAGCAAACACCTGTAGAGATACAGAGCTAGATTTCCTGATCTGTATCTCTGTTTTTACATGGATGGCCCCACCCACTGCTGGGTGTTCTGGCAAGTGTGCGGTGGGGGCGGTGTTTGTGCAAACGGGCTGGTGGTAGGTGGGGGGATGGGTGTGTGCCCATGTGAACACCATGGGCGGTGGGTGTTCGTGTGAGCGCACTCCTGGCGCACACCCACCTCCACCCATCACCCACCCATGGAACCATACGGAAAACTGGAGGTGGCCCCATGGGTGGAGATGGGTGTAGGTGGGTGGGTGTCCCTGTAAAAGGACACCCACCCACCTCTACCCACCGTGCGAGCACTCCCATCTCCCCATCCACCCTAGTTCGTGTAAAAATGGCCAGCATGTATTAATTAATTATTTTTAATTATTTATACTTGATGTTTTATGTATTTTATGTTGTTTTTATCTGTTGTGAGCCGCCCCGGGATGCCGTAGGCATGAAGGGGCGGCCAAGAAATATAAATATAAATATATAAATATAAATAAATATATATTCTGCTGGGCTTTCAGACCGGCCAAACTCCGTGCATATTCTGGCTTGCACATTCCCTCCTACAGCCAAAATATGCAGCGTGTGTGCGCGTGCATGCATGTGTGAAAGTGGTCTAAGTCACTTGCAGTAAGCAAAAGAAGCTACGATTACTGATTATCATCTAGATCTTTCTTAAATCCCTTTCTCACTCTCTGATCTCCAGCAGTGCTGAATGGAGGAAAAACACAATTAAGACATGACTATTACTAATTTTGAACATGCCCCTTTCATACCATTCTCTGAAAATACAGCCACGAAGGGCTGAAGTGGCAACTCCTTTTTCTGCTCCGCTATTTCATTTTGCCATTTCGGAATTGCCCGCGACTATCTGCAGCTTTTCTGCCAGCATTCTACTAATTCTGCTGGCATTCCGCTAATTCGGAAACGGTAGGAACAATCTTGGAAATTGTCGGAACAAACATTGTTCTACTACTTCATAGTGCTGGCAAAAATTGCGGAAGATAGAAACTGTTGGAACGAACATTGTTCCACTATTTTCGCAGCTGGAGGAAGTAGCGGAATGAAAGTAGTGGAATGAACATCTCTATTGCACTGTGCTGCTCATTGTAGAAAAGCTTTTTCCGTTGGAAAAAGCAAACACATCAGCTTACCGTTTCAGCCCTACAGCCATGTGTATATTCCACTCTCATTCTTGGGCCGTTTTTAAATGGACCATGGTGGGTGGGGGGATGGGTGTGCGGCCGCGGTGGGTGGAGATGGATATGCGACCATTTCCACGGACGCACACCCATCTCCACCCATGGGGCATCAGGCATTGGAGCCCACTGTTGTGTGTGTGGGTGATGGGTGGAGGTGGGTGATGGGTGGAGGTGGGTGTAGCGCGCAAGCACCCTCACCCATCCCCCGTGGCTTTCAATGGGTGGGGGCATCTTGTGTGAAAAGGAGCTATGTAGGCCAAATCCCCCAAAATCATGAGCTTCAAATGCCTGCCTGAAAACGTGTTTTATAAATCTGTTCCAGCTCACTTATTTATATAACTAGCATGGAGGAGTCATACTTCTAGAAAGTCTAAGGAAACAAGAGCATCATACTGTATTAAAGTCTGAAAAGGAGGGGAACAAACTCATAAGAGTTTGGGGTCTTTTTAAAAATAAAAATGGCCATGTTGTGTAATTGGAGAAATAGTGCTGCCAACAGCAGTCAGTGGCTCTCTGAGTTATTAAATGCCCAAGTTTGGCTTTAGTGCGGTTTACTAAAATAATACAACCCAACAATTATAACCATTTTGCCTCTAAGGTGTTTTCCAAAATATATATACATAGAAACAACAAGCTGAAAGTATCAGTCCAGTGTTCTCTTCTCTGTTCCAATCTGAATGTGAATTGGCAAGCCTAATAACTCCCACACTCGGCTTTAAAATTCTCAACCCACAATTTCATGCCATGGCCCAAATGGTATACCAAGTACACAGTGCCAAAAATACCATGGCTCCAAGGTTCTGTGGCTTTTCAAGAGAATTGAGGGGCTCTTTTTCTGAGTATATTTGGGGAGAGATCTCAATCTCCTGTGAAGAGCCATGGAACCCTTACTGTCCCAGGGGACAGGACCTCACTCCATAATCATACCTGCAGTGCCATGAACAAAATCCACAAACATGTACATGGCTCTAGACTGGCGCCTTTGTGAGAGTGAGGGTGAAAGGTGAAAACAGACATGCATCTTAACTCTGCTTTAACACCGTTTTAACATTTCCTATGCATGTTGCATAGAGTGCCAATAAAGCCCTGCAAAACGCATAAGAAATGTTCAAGTGGAGCTACGTGCATGTCTGTTTTCACTCTGTGGCGAGCTTCATCCAAATAGCGAATGACTGTCCAATATATTCCTTTCCTGGAGGAGTATTAGAATTTTATGAGATGCCACCTGGTGCTCTTAACTTGGTGTTAAAACTTAGACTGTAAATTGCTATTCTCCACATAAGGGGGAGAGAATGATCATGTATCAAAGCTGGGAATATAAACGGTAGGAAAGTATATCATTGCAACCGAAAAATGACTACAAAACCAATCAAATCATCTTCAGACTCACCCTTTATATCGTCTTTCTCACAGAAACAGTTTTGTCCTGGGAAGCAGTGACAGACGCCATGTCCCGACTTGATGCCAAGGATGCCTTTCTCATGACCACCTACAATGTTGCCCTCTAATCAAACACAGACACAAGCAAACTCAGTGTGTGATGCAGCGCCCAGTGGCTCATTCCAATAGAACAGATTGAGGTTTTATTCCACCAAGAGTTTTAAATTTGACTGTATGAGTCAAGTTGATTGGTACAAAATGAAGACAAGTGAGCAAAGCAGCAATGGTCTCTTGGGCTTAATGGTGAGAGAATGTGGGAGCTCAGAGACTGCCTAAGGACAAGCTGAAGAGAATAGCAATTATGGCTGCTACAGAACAGCCTGTTATATACTACAGGCAAAGCAGCTGTGAAAGAAATGCAGGAGAGTTTTCATTGGTTTGTGGTTTTAATTTTATAATGTATGTAACCGGGGGAATACTTGCCTTATTTAAAATAGTCTTTGCATAAAAAATACACACAGCATTAGCCAGTCTTAACTCCTGTTCCCAGTTCCCACTGTGTATAGCACCTGCCATCCCCAATCCCCATCAACTTTCATCTTCATTCTGTCTTGCTACTAATAGACATTCGGTGCAGCCACATGAGACACCTACTTTGCCTTGTGCAGCCGTACCCCACTCCAGGCAGCCTTACACGTGGATGCAGTGCATTGTGGGGGACTTGATGAAGATGAGCCGTCTGAAGTTGAATCCTAAGACGGAGGTGATACTGGTGGGCAGGACTTGGGGGGGGGGGGTTGAGGATGGGAGAGGTCCCCATAATTGATGGGTTTTGCCCCTCCTTGGTCCCTCAGATTTGGAGTCTGAGGGTGCTCCTCGATCCGCAGCTCCAACTGGATGCTCAGGTGGTGGCTGTGGCGAGGAGTGCATTTTGCCAGTCACAGCTGATAAAGCAGCTTTGGTCATATCTCTCAGGCTCTGACCTGGCCACCATCATCCATACTTTCATCACCTCTAGATTGGACTACTGTAACGTGTTCTACATGGGACTACCCTTGGTGATGGTTCGGAGGCTGCAGCTGGTGCAGAATGCGGTGACCCGCCTCCTTATGGGGATGGGCTGCTGTCAGGATATAACACCGGTGCTTCGCTTGCTGCATTGGTTGCCTATAGTCTACTGGGCCCAATTCAAGGTGTTGCTTTTGATCTATAAACCCTATATGGCCTGAGCCCCACTCATCTGCCCCAAGTCTCCCCGAGCTGTTTTAGGAGGGGCAGGGTAGAAATTTGATTAAATAAATAAATAAATAAATAAATCTTGAGGACCACCTCATTCCTCGGATTCTGGATCAGCCCAGCACCCTTCTTGAGGTCCTGTGAGTTCATAGGGTGGGGACAATGAAGAGGGCATTCTCAGTAGTTGCTTTGAGGCTGTGGAACTCCCTCCTGGTGGAGGCTCACCTGGCCCCAGATTTTTCCTCCTTCCGAAGGCAGTGCAAGACCTGGCTGTTTCACCAGGAATTTGGCAAGGGAGGGGAGTAGTGGGTGGGTGTGGGGAGGGGTTTTATCTCTGAGATGACCTGTTTTAATTGTCAGATTTTATTTATATTTTTGTATGGTTTTATCTGTTTTAGTCTACCTTATTATCCCACTCCACCCTGCCATTCGTAGCTCGGGGCAGCTCACAATTTTAAATAAGTACTGGAATGAATGAATGAATGAATGAATGAATACTGTGGCCAGCAGCAGCCAGATGTGCCCCCTCCCCCCATGTCGTGGGATGGACAGCTGGATGCCACACGCTCTGTCCCCAGGAAAAGGTCAAGGATGCAGCACGTAGCAGCCTTACCCATGTTCAGTCGCCATCTGCCCCGCCACACAGCAAGGTCCACTGTGAGGATCTGAGTGGCAACCGCTCACTCCAGTTCCACACGGCCACGTCATAGCCAGGGGCGGGATAGTGGTCAGTCCAAGGAAGGGAGGCAAGGTAGAGTGCCCGCTCATATGGCCAGCACCTTGGCCTGCCCCGTGGCGGGAGGTCTGACAGTGGCCTGCACGCCTGCCCCCCCTCCGGGGAGGCCGACCGTCTGCCCTGTTCTCCACACTGGCTCTGCCGTGTGGTGGCTGTGCTTCCCTGCCACAGGGCCATTCAGGGATCGGATGGACCCTCCACAGCTCATGTGCTCCACCCACTTTGCGCATCTCTTCGCATCGGGATCCATCTTTCTGTCTTGTCATGTATGTTAAGATCTCCTGTCAGTGTCATCAGATATTTTAAGGCCTCCCTAAATATCTTTTCTTCCTCATATGCTTATTTGTAACCTTGTGATGCCTTAATATTCAGGAGAAAGCATGTGTAGTGGTCACAGTAGACTGACAAGAGACTTTACTTCTGTTCCTGGTTCTGATACAAAATTGCTCTGCTCTTGGTTAGCTTCTCTGTACCTCAGCATCCCCTCTTAAAAAGGAGATAAGAGCACTTAACCACTTCTGCAAAGTGCTTTCTGACACTGTGATGAAAGACACTACATTTAAAGTACTAAGTACAACTGCACTATATAATTCAGCAAATGAATATTTTATTATCCAGGATCATCTATTATTTAATCGGATCCGATTCTGTAACCCCTCCGTGAAGACTGGGAAAGGATTTTACGTGAGAGTTTCCAATGCAGATTTGTTGCAAAAATCAGAACCTCATTTAATAACTACTTTATAAAACTCTACAATATCTAAACTTTATATTCTGCAATTCCTCTGTGCCCAACAATTCTTAAGGGCTATGGGAATTGAACAACTATACCATGATGGGGAAGGGGGGGAGGGAGGAGGGAATTCTAAAAGAAAATGCTCAAGAAAATCAGCAAGGGTAAAATCAGTTGAATAATAGAAAAACCTAGCTGGATTCTATACATTAATTAAGTTATTCAACAAAAATTAGACTTTTCTTATAGACTTTAAAAACATTTTATGGATTTCTACAGCTGGTCTATCATTATCTACAGCTGCATACATACCACATAGAAAGACTGACATTTTCTTCTAAATTCTATAGGACTTCGCAATATGGGAATGCAGCTGACTCTGGGGTAGAGCGCAGAAATTGAGGAAGGCATTCTAGCCATGGACACAGCGTATAAGCCTTCTGCTCAGACAAGAGATACCGTAGGAGTTTTACAATCTACCCACTTTGTATCAGCACTAGCTACTAACACCAGCACAAGTCCCACAGAAGTAAATGAGACCTGCATTAATACTAGGGGTTAGCATTGGTGCTCTGAGTCAGAGGATTGCACTGTAGTGTGCTTGCAATCAAAGAGTTCTCAGTCTTAAAGATCTTGTCTGAAAATGGTGTAAGCTAAATGTGACTCAATTCACTTGCCTCAGGTAGTGAGTATGCAGGAACCAGCTAGGTGTGAGCATCTGCAACATGTGCCACTTAGGCTGCTTTTAGATGAGAGGCCGGATGCAGCGTGTTCTTCAACACGCTTCCTGAAAAGCCCAGCAGAGTGCGTTTAGATGCATCCTTGTTCATGCCATGGTTATCTCTCGCCTCGACTACTGCAACCTCCTACTTGCTGCCCTCCCTCGCTCTCACCTGTCCCCCCTTATCGCAATCCAAAACTCCACCGCCAAGGTCATTCACTCTGCCTGTCGCTTCGACCATTTGCAGCCTCTCCTCCTCTCCCTTCACTGGCTTCCCCTTCCTGAACGTATCCTGTTTAAACTCCTGGTATTCACGTTCAAATCACTCCACGACCAAGCTCCCCCTTACCTCTTGGACCTAATTTCCCTACGCATTCCTGCACGCGCTCTCCGCTCTTCCTCTGTCCCCTCCCTCACTCTCCCTCGTTTCTCCTGCTCACCTAACCGCCTTCGACCCTTCTCCCTCGCTGCCCCCCATGCCTGGAACTCCCTCCCTGCCCACATCCGCCTTGCCCCCTCCCTCCGCTCCTTCAAATCCCTCCTCAAGACCCACCTTTTCCTTGCTGCCTTTCCCAATGCCTGCTAGTCTTTCCCCGTACACTTACTGTCTGCCCTCCTCTGATGACTGCTGCTACCAACCTCTTTGTAACCAAGCCAAGCATACGCACCTGAGACTTCGCATCCTCTTGAATGTTTGTCTTCCCCCCTGTCTCTCCCACTGTCCCCTGTCCCTGTCTCCCACCCTTTGTCTTTTAGATTGTAAGACACCGGCAGGGACCGCATCTAATTCTATGTTCTGTACAGCACCGGGTCACACGACTGGCACTATATAAATGTTTATTATAATAATAATAATAATAATAATAATAATAGCCAGCCGCCATAGAAATTGCCGCTCGTGCAGTCTTTTTGAAGGCGCGTTTTGGAAACCCCAATATTGAGGCTTCCAAAATGCTCCTTCAAAAAGACTATGCGAGAGGCGATTCCTATGGTTGCCAGCTACTTCTGGTGCATCTAAATGCACCCCGTGGGGCTTTTCAGGAAGTGCATTGAAGAACGCACTGCATCCGGCTGCTCATCTAAAAGCGGTCTCAGGGTGCATTCATGAGACAAAATCCTGTTTTCCCCTCCCCCCCTTTTTCCAAAGTATATGAACAAATTATGTCACAGGATGCCTCCCATAATGAGCAATTAACCGGCAAGTCTTACCACACGAATCCAGGTTTAACTGCACTTTTTCATTCTTGGACATTTCTCATTATGTCAAAAGACATTTTCCACTTTCAGTGGGCCAAGCACCAAGCATTGTCAGAAATCTTGTCACTTGCCACTCTCCAAAGATCAACTGTATTCTCAAAAAAAAAAAAACCAAAACAACCTGCTATGAAGTTTATGGGATTTTTGTTTTGCATTCTTTTTTTTAAGAACGAAAATAACACAAAGTTTCCTACTACGCGCAGCAGAACTGAAACCATGGGATGCCACATAGAAATGGTGAATATGTACAATAGTTAGCACCTGCAGAAAGTTCGAAACACAGGAGAAATGACTTGTGTGGATGTGCCGGTAGTCCATTAAACCACCCTCTCCGCCTTTGAGAGTTGGTATTAGCCTAGTATAGCAGCCCCTCTCCTCAACAGCTGCTCACCCGCCTTTCAGTTCCAAGGAAAACAACTGCTAGAGAAACTCCCATACTTAATTGATTAGCAATGGCTGTACATTTTATGGGCTATTTAGATGCCCCTGCTCTCATTCAAGTAGCAACAGGACAAGTAATCATATTGTCCTCTGGTGAGGAGCATCTTTTAATGCTTCTCTGGTTTAGAACCATTACCCAGTTTTGCAAAATGGGGGAGTGGTCATCTGGCACTTCCCACAGATCGGAAATGACTATGGGGTGGAAAAACTAACTGCCTCTCAAGACAAAGGTAAAGAAGCAGAAATGGAGTCCAGAATCTAGATTTTCTTTGCAGTTCAAGACTTGCAGAACTCAAACCCACAGATTAGCCTGAAAGGAGCCAATTTAACCTAGAGGATAAGGTGATAGACTTGGGTCTAGGAGAGCAGGTTTCAAATCTTCTTAGCCTTTTGTTCACTGGGTGGCCTTAGGCAAGACACTATGGCCACTTTCACACACTACCGGGGAGGCAGGGAGACTTCCATCAGAGCAGTCGTGGCTCAGTTCTTGCTGCAATTAGCACACGTGGGGATGTGCTATTCTGCTTTTATCCCTCAAGAACACTCACGCTTGACTAGGGCCGCTTTTATACGAGGCGCTGAAAAGTGCTTCCTAAGTCCTGTGTTGAAAGAAAAGCCACGCGGGGAGTGTTTACATGCTCCCCGCGCTGCCGGAAGTGACGTGCTCCCTGTTGTCAGCAGTGGGGAGCACGTCACTTCCGGCAGCGCGGGGAGCATG
>QEPC01007489.1:1610329-1621725 GCA_003113815.1 Sphenodon punctatus | reverse complement strand
GCCCCATCTCAAAAAAGACATAGCTGAACTAGAAAAGGTACAGAGAAGGGCAACAAAAATGATCAAGGGCATGGAAGGGCTCCCGTATGAGGAGAGGCTTGGTAGGTTGCGGCTCTTCAGTTTGGAGAAGAGACGACTGAGAGGAGATATGATAGAGGCCTATAAAATCATGAGTGATGTGGAACTAACAAACAAGGAGCAGTTATTTACCCTCTCAGCTAGTACTAGAACTAGGGGACACTGCATGAAACTCATGGGTGGCAAGTTTAAAACAAATAAAAGAAAATATTGTTTCACTCAGCATATAAATTGGGTTGTGGAATCTACTGCCAGAGGCTGTGGTACGGGCCAGTACTATAGCTGAGTTTAAAAGAGGTTTGGACAAGTTTTTGGAAGATAGATCCATTAGCAACTATTAGCCAGACAGGATCAGGGAACATAACAGGAGCTGCGGGAAAACAACAGGGAATGGATCCCCCATTGTGGCCTGTTGGGTGCTTCTCCCAAGCCACAGTGATTGACCACTGTTGGTGACAGGATGCTGGGCTGGATGTGCCATTGGTCTGATCCAGTATGGCACTCCTTATGTTCTTAACAGCCAGGTCTTACAATGTCGTCGGAAAGATGGAAGGTCCTGGGCTAGGAAGGCCTCAGACGGGAGGGAATTCCACAGCTTAGGAGCGGCCACCGAGAACGCCCTCCCCATTGTCGCCACCTGGGAAACCTGGGGGACTTTGAGTCAAGCATCCCTGGCCGACTGCAGGGGCCATACCATGGTCTGGGGCATCAAGCGGTCCTGCAGATAGGTGGGGCCTAGGCCATTTAGGGCTTTATAGGTCAGCACTTACAAACTTACAAGAAAGCTGTAAGCAGGATGCTAGTTGAACTGATACAGGGTTAGGTGAAGGCAGCTGGCCGCTCTGGCTGCCAGCTAGATGCTGCAACCTTAATTAAGAGCAGCTGCCTAGGCAACTCTGCAGCTAGCTAATTAACTGACAGCTATTAGCCCACAGGTGTCGAGGGTTGAGGAGGGGTTTGCACAAACCCAAGCCTATCCCACCTAGGGGAGGAGTTTATAACAGGCATCTTGTCATTTGAGAAGATAAGTTTGAAGAGAAAAGCTGCTAGTAGGGCTGCTGAGCCTGGCCAGCCAAGAGTCAGCTGAGGAACGGCAAGGCACAATCCTCAAGCTTCCAAACCCCCTGGTCTAGCAAACTCCACAATTTTGGTCTATGCAGACCCCGTGGGAGAACCAGGTGGGATCTTTTCTTGCTTAAGTGGCTCATGAGGGAGCCTGGCTCTTTGTTGAGTTGCAAGGCTCAGAGGAGAGCCAAAGATTGTTCCTAGTATGGAAGCCAGGAGATGCCTAGAGCCCTGAGACCTGGTGTAAGGACTTTAAGTTTCCTACGGGGTTAGACAAGAACTGTTTCTATCCAAGTGGGGAAGGACTTTATGTTGTTTATAGTTTATGTTTCGAGACCAACTTCTTGGGAGAAGACCTGTTGCCCGATGGAATGGGCCCAGCTAGAAGGAGAGGCTGGAAGGGCGTTAAAGTCTTAGTGTGTGGTGTTAGACCCTATGGCAAGTAAATTTGTACTTTTTGAGTGAATTGGCTGACAGCCCGTCAAGGGCTCATTGATTTGCCATTAGGCATTACTGCCGAGACCCCCTAGCAGGGGTGATTATTGTGTGTCGTGCAAGGGCTAGAAAAAGGACTATTTGTGTGGATGGGGAACTGGGCTAAATTCCTACGTGGCTCCTCCAGAGCTGGAGAGCTGACCCGTCCACAACTAGGAGTTCTAGTCTAGGACTTTCAGTAAATGAATGTAGATGCCTGTGCTTGTACTGTATACTGTTTGAAACTACTAAAGGAATCTTCAAATAGTGTGGATATAATGAGTCCAGGAGAATCAAGACTCAGAAACACACAACTAATTTCTTTCTCTCAACATTTTGGCTGAATCTTGTACTGCTGAAATTCATGCATAATAATCTTGACTACAAGTGTTAATATGCATAACATGTTGAATTCTTGAAGCAAGTAAGCAGGAGGCTAGAGTGATGCTGGCGTCGAACTCGTTCTGACTCCGACCGACTTCTCCATAGGCCCCATTTGCGGTCCTACGCTGAGGCTGTGAGGACAGCAAAGAAGGAATTCTTTGCTACCCTCACAGCATCTGCAAAGTCACACCCGGCGGAGCTGTTTCGGGTGGTGCGGGGGCTGGTCAGTCCGGCCTCCCTCCGCCTGAACGGGGAGTTGTCCCAGGCCCGCTGTGAGGAGTTTGTCACCTACTTTGCAGACAAGATCGCTCGAATTCAGAGTGACTTTGACACCGGGTTGGGGGCAGTAGATGGAGAGCGCGAGGTCATGGAGGCCCCGTCTGGTCCACCTTTGTGGGGGGAGTTTCAGGAAGTGACGCCGGCCGATGCAGTGGATGTTCTGGGGTCTGTGAGAGCCACCAGTTGTGAACTTTATCCTTGCCCATCCTGGTTGGTGAAAGCCTCCAGGGAGACACTGGGGACGGTGCTGGCGAGAGTGGTCAACGCATCCTTGCAGCAGGGGAGATTGTCGCCCTGCCTCAAGGAGTCTGTGGTGCGCCCCCTACTGAAAAAAACATCATTAGATGTGAATGCAGTCACCACGTATCGACCTGTCTCTAATCTTCCCTTTTTAGGGAGGTTTATGGAGCGGGCGGTGGTGATCCAGCTCCAGGCGCATCTGGATAGCATCGGTTTCCTGGACCCTTTCAATTTGGGTTCCGTCCCGGCTATGGCACGGAGACAGCATTGGTAGCCTTGGTCGACGACCTCTGCCGGGAGATGGATGCAGGATGTTCTAAATTTCTTATCTTGCTAGATCTCTTGGCAACTTTTGATACCGTGGACCATGGGCTGCTGTTAAGATGGCTGCGAGACCTGGGGGGGTCTGGATGGGACTGTTCTTGAATGGTTCCGCTCATTCCTCTCGGGGAGAAACCAACGCATGGTGTTGGGAGCTGAAACATCTTGCCCCCGCGCCTTGACCTGTGGCATTCCGCAGGGTTCCATCCTCTCTCCTTTATTATTTAATGTATATACGCAGCCCCTGGAGGAGGTCGTGAGACGGTTTGGGGTGCGATGTCACCAATATGCTGATGGTACTCAGCTGTACCTCTCTTTTTCAGCTGACCCAGACCCTGCTGTCTCGTTGTTATCCCAGTGTTTGGAGGCCGTGGCGGAGTGGATGCGGCAGAGTAGACTGAAGCTTAACCCCGATAAGACGGAGGTGATGATGGTGGGGAGGGTGACGGAGGTGTCGGCCCCCCGATTGGGGGGGGTTTCACCCTCCTATAGCTCAGCAGGTTCGGAGACTGGGTGGTGGTGTTGGATTTGGATCTCCGCCTGGATTGACAGGTGGAGGTGGTGGTGAAGGCCGCCTTCCGCCAGTTGTATCTGGTGCGGAGGCTGCGCCCATACATCTCCGGGCCAGACCTGGCCTCCCTCATCCATGTCTTCGTTACCTCAAGGCTGGACTACTGCAATGTGCTCTACGTGGGGCTGCCCTTGTTCCCGGTCCGGAGACTGCAGCTAGTGCAGAATGCAGCGGTCCGGCTCCTGACAGGGACGGGTCGTCGGGAGCATATAACACCTGTGCTCCGACTCTGCACTGGTTGCCAATAGCGTGCCAAGCCAGGTTCAGGTATTGGTATTAATCTATAAGGCCCTTCACGGTCTGGGCCCCTCGTACCTCAGGGACCGCCTCGCCCTCTGTGTCCCAGAGCGGCTCCTTCGGTCTGCCAGGGGTGCCTTCTTGGAGGTCCCCCGCATTAAGCAGGGGGCTACAATGGAGAGGGTGTTCTCTGTGGCCGGCCGCATCTTTGGAATTCCCTCCCGGAGGAAGCTCACCTGGCCCCAAGCCTTTTGACATTCCGGCGGGCTTGTAAAACCTGGCTGTTTGCCCAGGCCTTTGGGGAGGTGGGGGAGATGGTTTAGGGCAGGGTATTTGCTCTCCCCTATCTTTTTGGTTTGTTTTGATTAATTTCTGTTTCCCCAATCCTGTTTTAGGTCTAAATTTATTAGATTGTTTTTAAAATGTTTTTGTTGAATGTTTTATATTGTACGTCACCCCAAGATGCCGTAGGCATAGGGGGCGACTCAGAAATGTTTATAATAAATAAATAAATAAATAAATAAATAATTTGCTTGTTTCTATGTATTATGCAATAAGACTCCACATTTTCCAGGCCTATCTTGTGAAAAACATCTAACTTTACATATATTGAACATGACACACTTTAATGGTGCTGCCTTTGGCACATATCGGCCCTTTTCACATGAAACATGCCCCCCCCAGCCATGTGGGCGAATGGGTGAGTGGGGGCCCATGTGACCGCCGGTGGGGATGGGTGGGGGGGACGCACACCCGCGCACAGAGGCATTGGAGAAAACAGAAATGTCTCTGTGTGTGGAGATCGGTGGAGGTGTGTAGAAGTGGGTGTGCGTCCATGTGACAGGCTGCACACGTGCCGCACACCTGCCGTGGCCTTTACCCAGTCCCCCTGCACCGCAGCTTCTCCCGTGTCCATGTGAAAAGGGCCACAGATTGCGGCATAGAGGCAGTTTATGAGCATATGCCGAGGCTATGAGGGCAGTGAAAAAAGCTTTTTTTGCTGCTCTTATAGCAAAATTGCGCCCAGCGGAGCTATTCCAGGTGGTGCGGGGGCTGGTCAGTCTGGCCTCCCTCCACCCTGGAGTGGAGTCATCTACAGCACGCTATGATAGGTTTGTGAATTATTTTGTGGATAAAATCACTCAGATTCACTACGATTTTGACGCTTCACTTATTACACTAGGAGAACCAGAGGTTATGGAAGTCACGCCTTGTCCGGTTTTATGGGATCAATTTCAGTTGGTGACACCCACTGATGTGCTTGAGACCCTTGGGGCTGTCAGGGCCACCTCTTGTGAATTAGATCCGTGCCCGTCTTGACTAATAAAATCTTGCCAGGAGACAATGGGGCCATTGCTGGAAGGGGTGGTCAATGTCTCCCTTCGGGAGGGCAGAGTGCCGGGCTATCTCAAAGAGGCAGTGGTGCAGCCTTTGCTCAAGAAACCATCTCCTGACGTTGACTCCCTTGCCAGCTATTGACCTGTCTCTAACCTTCCCTTTTTAGGGAAGGTTATTGAGCGGGTGGTAGCTCAACCGTGTCGGTTTTCTGGATCCCTCGCAGTTGGGATTTCGTCTGGGTCATGGCACAGAGACTGCGCTTGTGGCCTTCATGGATAATCTGCGTCAAGAGATGGACTGGGGCCGCTCGACCCTGTTGGTCTTATTAGATCTGTCAGCTGCTTTTGATATGGTGGATCACGAGAAGTTGGTGGCGCACCTGCGGGAATGTGCAGGAGTGGGCGGGACTGTTCTCGAATGGTTCTGCTCGTTCCTGACTGGGAGAACCCAACGAGTGGTACTCGGGGAGTGTTTTTTATCATACCAAGACCTCATGTGTGGTGTCCCACAGGGTTCGGTGTTGTCCCCCCTCTTGTTCAACGTATACATGCAGCCTCTCGGCGTGGTGATCAGGAGGTTTGGCATACGGTGTCACCAGTATGCTGATGACACCCAGCTATACCTCTCTTTTTCAACTGACCCAGACCTTGCAGTCTCCGATGTCTGACGGCTGTGGGGGATTGGATGAGGGCTAATCGACTGAGGCTGAATCCCGACAAGACAGAGGTGATGCTGGTGGGGAAGGCGATGGAGTTAACGGCCCCCATCACTGGTGGGGTCTGTCCTCCATTGGTTCCCCAGGTACGGAATCTGCGGGTACTCCTCGATGTGCAGCTCCACCTGGATGTCCAGGTGGAGGCTGTGGCGAGGGGTGCCTTTCGCCAATTACATTTGGTACTTCAGCTTAGGCCGTACATGTCAGACTCCGACCTGGCCACCATCAGTCATGCTTTCATCACCTCTAGACTAGACTATGGTAACACACTCTACGTGGGGCTACCCATAGTGACGGCCCAGAAGCTGCAGCTGGTGCAGAATGTGGCAGCCCATTTCCTGGTGGGACTGGGCCGCCGGGAGCACATTACACCAGTGCTCCGTTCTCTCCGCTGGCTGCCAATAGTCTTCCGAGTCCAATTCAAGTTGTTGGTTTAACCTATAAAGCCCTGGGCCCTGCCTATCTGGGAGACCACCTCACCCCCCAGATACTGGACTGACCCCTACGGTCATCGGGAGATGCCCTCCTTGTGGTCCCCCGAGTCTTCTGGGGGGGCCACACAGGGGAGGGCATTCTCAGTGGCCACGCCGAGGCTGTGGAACTCCCTTCCGGTGGGGGGGTGTCTGGCCCCAGACCTCCCCTCCTTTCGTAAAAGCTGCAAGACCTGGCTGTTTCATCAGGCGTTTGGCGGGGGAGATGGGAAGGGGTTGAAGGGGAGAAGAGGGATGAGGGTGCAGTAGCATGTTTTATAGTTTTATGACTTTAATTGTTGAGATACGCTGTTGTGAGCTGCCCCAAGCTGCCTGTGGCAGGAGGGGCGGGATACTAAATGCTTTTAATAAATAAATAAATAGTTCAACAAATTGCAAAGTGACAATTTATTCTAGTTATTAACCGTGATGAATTTTTCATATGCTACAGATAAGTTATTTATGTTCACTTTGAGAATTTCTACATCTTTCAGATCCTTGAGTGAATTCAAATATTTTTTGTGATGTAATGAGATTAGAATTATCAGTTCACAGCCCCTGAAACATTGGAGGTATAATTTTTTAAGCATCAGGCACAGGCATTCATAGTGGTCAAGATTACAGCCAATGATCTTGCACAAGATTAAATTTGGCAAAGCATGTGCATGCGCTTACTACCTTGAATTTTATCATCACACTGAGGTGAAAACTTTCCAGTACATGAACGTAGGTGTGCCTACGGTGCACGTGAGTCTGTTTCATTAAACATGGCAGCCTTTTATATGAAAGTGTGATTGAGAGGTCATTTAAATCAACAAAGGAATCGTCAGGCAAACATGGCATGTATTTAGTTTGATGGCTAACTATTGCAAAAAATGCAAGTTTCTTCCTCGGGCAACTGTTGTTAAATTACATCCACTAAAAAAAAACCCCAAAACAGTGCAATTACTGTGCAGGAACAGGGCCAGTCTTAGATCTTGTGGGGCCCAGGGGGAATATAAAATGCAGGGCCCCATGGCCCCACCCTCGATAGCCCCATCAGTTTAACAATGGGCAGTCTAATGTTTGCTTATACTAGATGCTGGTGGGGGAAAGGCCCCACAGAGAAGCACCTGCCCAGGAGGGTGAACCCTGCTTCTGGGAGAGGGAGCAGTGCCCTACCCCCACAGAGTCTTGCTGTCCCATTGCTGCCTGTAAGACTTATACCAGGACTCTGCTACTGACCCAAGAAGCCTCTTAATATCAGCGGGGCAGCAGGATTCCAGGAAAGAGGAGGAGAGGAGCTGGGACTGTTTTTGTGCAAGACTCGGGCCTGGGGTCGGCAGCTTCTTCCAGGGCCCTGTTCCCCCACCCCAGCCCCAGCAGATGAGGTGGTGAAGGGACAGGGACCTGCAGGAAGCAAACATCCTGGGGTTTGAGAGTTGCAAGTGGGGAGAGAGCTACACACAAGTAGCCCACCCTGGGGCCTCAGGGGAGCTGGCCCTGAGGCTATCAGCATTGGCCTAACTCTCTGCGACGTCCCCTCCAGCCACAGGGCCCAGATCAGGGCCCCTACTGGATCTGCTTAAGGTCAGCACCTGTGCAGGAAGATAATGACACCATGGCAGATACTAGACAACCCCACCAAGGTGGGGAGGATGGAAAAACTTCATGTAGAATTCACGGGAACTATAAAACTGGCAACAGAGAGTAACCACCAAATACAGAGGAAACAGTTCAAATAAGTAGAGTTAAAGCTGTTGGGTTCATTAGGTATCTGATCCTGAACAATAAAATAAACCTAGTCACTGTGTAACTTTCATTGACTTCACCTTGCCCAAGGATGTTTTTATATGTTGTCGCTTTTTCCCGACCTTCAAAAGTCTGGATTTGACAAACTCCCACAGGCGGGATTTAGATGCTCACCCCCTGCCCGACTGGAAGTCGCCCAGACACCACTGTAAACAGCAGCACTGCACGACTCCTGCAAGTTTTGAGACATGGACTTGTAAAACGCACACGTTAGGGTCTCAAAACCTCCTGGAGTCACACGGCACCACTGTTTACAACAGCACCCAGGCGACTTTGGGTCAGGGGATGGCTGTCTAAATCTCCCTCGTGGGAGTTTGCTGAACCTGGACTTTTGAAGTCTGGGAAAAACCGACAACATGTAAAAACACCCCAAGTCATGCTTGCATTTAAAGCAAGTGGAACTATTGGCTTTTTTATTTTCCAGGCCTAAACTTGAATGAACTTGAAAGGTAATTTTTAATAATAATTAGTTCCATACTTGTACAATCCTGGGGGCACACATTTATATCTCTCCTCTCAACAGCATCACAGGTGCCATCTGGACAAGTCTTGATGCTTGGGGAGCAGGTAGAGTAGTTGGTGGTGATTCCTATGAGTAACAAACAAACAAAAAGGGCAAATGCTGCACCACTTTGAAGAGAAGATTAATGCAGTTTCTTGGGGCATGCTGAAATAATGCAACACAAACTTAAAAACCACACTTGTTTTTACTTGTTTTTAAGCTGCTGCTGTTAGAAGTAACATGCAAGATGGCAGCGAACTAAGCATTTGGGGGGGTTTTGCTAGCATATAGGCAGTTTCAGTTAGGCGAATCCCAAGGGTACCTGCAACACTAGTACATAAAGGCAGGGTGGACTGACCGCTTATTGGTTAACAGATCCAGCTAACCTATCCCAGACTAACTAACCTCCCAGAGGAAAGTACAGAAAATGGGAGGAACTTTGCTGGCTACAATCAGAAATTGAATCCTAGGGCACAAACAGGCATAACACAAAACAGAAGTTAAAGGAAGAAAATGAGCAGGCCGTGCTACATCTGATAATACCCCCTGTGGTCCCAGAAGAGACAAAGTCAGATAAGGTATATCATTCAGGAGTGTGAACCCATTTCCAGAAGACATTGCTACATGGGGGGGGGGGGGGGGGGGGGGGGGGGGGGGGGGGGGGGGGGGGGGGGGGTGTGTCACAACCCATAATTTGGAAGTCTCTGCATAACTCCTAAAACTCTTATCTCACCCCCCTTTTGTAGATTGCATGCGCAGTTGTGAGCTGGCTTAGCAAAGGTGTGTACCTTTTCCACTTCCCTGTCTCCACTGACATTTTCCTGTCAGCACTCCCATGCCACCGCACTCTTCACACTCGGAACGGCGCTTACTCACAGCGCATGACTCTGGGCAGTTCTCGTCATTCGTTATCGCTATAGAGAAAGGAAGTAGAAGAGTCTGCGTTGAGAAGATCAAACAGAGATGAGAAAATGGACAGGGTACCTGGCTTGAAAATTTCCCTCCTCTGGGTTAGAAGTAGGCGAGAGAGAGAGAGAGAGAAGTGTTGAAGGCTTTGCTTGGCTGTTTGTGAGTTCAGATTAAAGAATGAAGGGAGCACAAGGCGATATGGTGCTGGTGGGAAGAGACACTGGTGTTTGACAGCTGGGGACAATCCTTGGAGATCCTCCTAAGCAAAATTGGACCCTATTTCAACATAGTACCTGTTTTAGCCACTATTATACTGGCAGCAGAAGGCCAACGTGCCACATGATCTGAGCTCCCAAGCTCCTCAGACTCAGGATGAGCCAGGATCCCCAGCTGCAGCTCCAGCTCCCCAGCTATCACCCCATACCGTCCCATCAAGGCACTTGGTGGGAGGCTTTGCCACACTAGAAAGGGGCAGAACCCATTCTGCCCATAGTTAAGGAAAGAGCAGGGAGACATTGCCCCCTGTGAACTCTCCCCCCACCCCACTTAGAAATAAGGGGTGTTCCAGGTTTTTCTCCTCGGTTTTAGTTTGAAGACTGTGATGACTGAAGATATATTTGAAGTGACTGTACGCCTAAGGCCAAAGAGTAATAACTGTAATTCTGGTAAGAAAATACCTGTTTAATACCTGAAATTTTAAAAGCATTTAAATTCTCCCCTTTGTCATAGAGTCTGCCCCCCTATTTACAGGTCTCATTTCTGATAGCCTCACTGCTACGAGAGAATAGCGATGCCACGGTGCTCTAGTCCTTGGTTGAGACCAACCAGACCCATTAGGCCAGGTTCTGAAAAACATGGTTGCATCAGGCCCAGACTTGGCTCATGTCCAATGCAATCAGGCACACGTCAGGTTTGGGTCCAAATTTCTGGCTCAAACAGGACTCTTGTACAGGACTTCACAAAGGGAAGGGACAAGACTTGTTGAGAGCTAAGTGTGCTGTCAAACATCGCACCAGAGTGACACAAGCAGGTGACATGGAACAGCATGGGAGGTGTGAACTGTCCTGAGGCATGAGGTGCAGTTCAGCTGCCAAGCCCCTACCTCCGCTCTGATTCAAGTAGATGCATCAAAAATGGCAGCAGTCCTGCCCATTTCTGTGACAAGAATTCTGACTGGTGCTGCAGGCAGCCACCTTCAGTTATTCAGGTTTCAGAAGTGAACAAGCTGGCACTGATTTTAAAATCCTCCCAGCTCAGCTGCTGTGAAACAGGGGAGTTACAACAGCAGAAGCAGCAGCAGAGATACAGGTGCAGGGAAGGGGAGAAGGAAGAGAAGGCAAATGGGACAGAAAGGGTCAAGGCATCATGGCAAGGTGGGGAGAAGCAGAAGGGGCCAACTATATGCATGTGTGTGTGGTTGGTGTGGGATCATCAACTACCAGAGCCACTGGCATGGAAAATTGTTGACTGTCCCCAGACAAACACTATGGAAGAGAGAGAAGCACTATGGCTTGTTCATTCTTTCTGTCTCAGTTTACCTCCTCAGCTCAAGGGACATCAAGACTCAAGACAAACAGCAAGCTAGGAGCTGTGTCATCTGCACATACTTCATTTTTCTGAATGAGCGAGAAAAAAATTCAGTGCATATCTATGTAGCCTTATTAATGTCCTGTGATCCAAAGTGTGTTACAATGTCTTATATAGACACATCTTCCTTTTCAGTGACATCTGAACTACTAAAGTCTACAAATTCCCATCTCAAGTGTTAGCAGGGGCGTAGCTATCATAGGGACAGGCGGGACATTTGTCCCGGGGCCCACCGTGGCTGGGGGCCCATGGGCCGAGCCCGGCCCATCCCTATGCTAGCTAAGCCCAACTTAGCCACCCTATGCCGCAGCCTCCCTGGCTCCCACCAGTTCGCCCGCCTCCCGCCGCGCCTATAAATGGGCCCCCTACCCCTTCCCAGGCTTCCTCCACTGGGTTGTGACATCACGCTGGCTTGACCCGCCCCCCATAGCCATG
>QEPC01007489.1:1525479-1594375 GCA_003113815.1 Sphenodon punctatus | reverse complement strand
GTATGAATTTTGACCACAAGCAATTAACGTTTAAGCTGCAATAACTTTTTATTTTCCTGATGGATATTTTTCAAACTTTGTGGATATGATGGTCCTCACAATTTACAGCCATGATGAAATTTTCAGAAACGTAGGTCAAGCGGTTTTTGCAAAATTGGGGCTTCAGCAGTCGCCTGTTTATAATGAAGAGTGGCTGTACATTTAAGTATTCAGGCAGCTGCTGCTGCCTGAAAATTACACAGTCTTAGTGAAGCAAAAATTCAAGTTAATGAAAGCAATTACAGAGACTCTTCTGAAGGTGCTAATTATTTGCAGCTCATATTATATAGCGAGACATTTCTGACCAACACAATTGTCAAAAGGGCTTTACAGTAACAAGAATTTCCATCTTCCTCCATTTGCAGATTGGGATGAAACACTTTCTTCTAAAAACGAAAGCAGGGTTAGCATTTTCCCAGTTGGATCCTCTGTCATGTGTAGTTTACACAGCAGAGTGCTCTGTATTTGGAGGCTATTTTTGGAAGAAGTGCAGAAATGCTGAGCTTTTTGTATCTTGTGCAGTTTGTCTAGGGCCTAATCCCCCAAAATGCTGAAGTTCCTTATGCTTTACAATGTCCTTCCTTTGTAGAGCAGGCATTGAAGAAGACATCTGAAGAGATTTTGACCAACACAATTGTAAAAAAACGCTTTACAATAACAAGAATTTCCATCTTCCTCCATTTGTTGATTGGGATTTTTTAGAAGTTTTTTGCCACAATAGGCTGACAAAGCTTTTTTGGGGAAAGAACAGTGCAAAGGCACACAGCCAGCAAGCTGGATGGCCAAAATTGATATGACCATTATCTCAAAAATTATATATATATATAATATATATAATATATATATATTCATATTTTGGATATGAATCTTTACATCATTATTGTTCCATTGTGTGTTGGTATTTATGTATAATAAACATTGTTGTTTTATGATTATCCAAGTTCATATATATATATATATATATAAAATTGTTGAGATAATAGTCATATCAGTTCTGGCCATCCAGCTTGCTGGCTGTGTGCCTTTGCACTGTTCTTTTCTCTAGCTTAGTGGCTGGCACCTTGTGTTTTTCTTGCTGACAAAGCTTTTTGCCACAATAGGCGTTTGTCAAAGCTGGCCTTAGAATTTTTGGGGAACCAGGGCAAGATAAAATGTGGGGCCTCTGGTGACCCCACCCCCTTCGCCATGGATCTGCCTTGAGGGCACCCTCTATGGGACCATATGGATAGTCGTGTTTGGGGCCTTGTTGGGAGAGACTGGGGTCCCCACACCCTTCCTTGGTGAAATCGGGGGCCACTGTGAGACCCCAGAAGAGCGAGGCCCAGAGTGGTCACCCCAGATCACCCTGTGGTAAGGCCAGCCCTAGAATGCCTAGACATTCATGGCTAGAATGCCGTTTGTAAGTTTGCATAATTCATAAGGATGCCTCTGGTTGGGGTGAAGCATCCCTGGATTTTTCTCTCTTGCTGTGCAGGGACACAAGACAGCACCCACCCACAAGTCAAACAAGGTTCTAGAAACCGAAGTGCTATTTGAAAGAAAGGTCACATTTGGCTGCTTTTACTTTTCTCCCCTTCCTTTCACATCACTGGATGGGTGCCTAAATGAACACACATTTCTCTCCAACAGGAAAGAAAACAGAGAGGGAGAATTTAGTTTGTGAGTTATGCAGCTTTTAATAAGCAGCAGAAGAGGGCTGCATTCTCCCTTCATCACTACAGGGCTGGCAGGGAAAGAGGACATGGATCAGGGGCGTAGTGAGCTTGGGATGGGCCCAGGGACAAGAAATGTCCATGGGCCTCCCTTCTTTTTTCCTGCTGGTGGTGAAGCCGCTGGCCGGCCTAGGGGTGCTGGGCCGCTGGTGCTCGGGACTTAGTTGCTCTCTGCAGAGTCTGCGGCGTGCTGCTGCTGGCTTGCTGCTGGGCCCATCTGTCTTCTGGGCCAGCGGCGAGCTGGTCCCATGGTGCACTCTGTCCCTTGCGGCTCGCTGCCCGCATGCTGGGGCTAGCACAGCTAGCAGCAGAAGTGCCATTTTACTGCCCTGGTCCACCCAACCAGCCCTGGAAGCCGGGGGCTGGTTGGGTGGGGTGGGCCGGGGCAGTCTGGGCCAGCTCAATGCAGGGAGCGCCAGAGCAGGAAGGTGTCCACCGGCGGCTCCACTCACGCTGATGGGCACCTTCCTGCTCAGGCTGGGCCTCCCTTGAGCCAGCCCTGCCCGGACCAAGGTCGCTTTTAGATGAGCGTGCGGTGCACTCGCGCGTGGTTTCCAAAATCCTGCGAGACGGGATCAGACGAGACGCTGCCGCGAGTCACGTGCACGGGATGGGGAAGCACATTCTTTTCAAGCCACGAATGACCAGCTCGATCAGACTCCCTGTCAGCTCGCGGCTTGAAAAGAATGTGCTTCCCCGTCCCATGTGCGTGACTCACTGCAGCGTCTCGCCTGATCCCGTCTCGCGAATTTTGGAAACCACACGCAAGTTCACCGCATGTTCGTCTAAAAGCGGCCCGAGGCCGGACTGGTGGGGAGGACTCCTCTGCGACGTGGCACCATGGGGGGCAGGCCGAGCCATGAGGCTTGTGAGTGTGACCTGGCCTGATGCAGACTGCTGCATGGGGTCCCTCCTTCCCTGCGGTTGCAACACTGGGCATTTTTACACACACCTTAATGTTCCAGATGTTTCAATCTTCTGTGTTTACAAGTCCACAAGTAAGTTCCGGATTCATTTTTCACACACACACTGCCCTGAGGCAGCCTAAAGTAGCTACAGCTGTAAATGTGACAGGCTGCCATAGAAACCAAGTGACCACAGCTGCCTGGAGCAAAGCAGTTTACCAGGAGAACTTTTTACACACAAAAGTTCTGGGGAAAGTTTCACGCAGAATTTCAAAGATCTGGATGTTTAAGATCTGGGTGAGTGATTTAGACACACAGAAAGTTCTGGATGTTACAGCAAACATCCAGGAGAAATGTGTGTCTAAAAACACCCATTGTGTCAGACACAATGTTGCAAATGCAGGCAGGGAGGGGGCCCCCAGCCAGCTCAGGTGGCAAATTAAAAAGAAAAAAGGGTGGGAAAAGGGTGGTTTAGCTACCTTGGATATTGGGCCTCCAGTCAGTACGGGCCCTGGGATAAATGTCCCTGTTTGTCCAATGGTAGCTATGCCCCTGACATGGATGAAAAGTAGAGGTTTTAATTCTCTCAAACCCTTGAATGAGCACAAAAAAGCTAGTTCCCCTCCATCAGCTTGTAGGTCCAGTCTTCCAAGCAATTAGAGTCCAGCAACCTCCCAGTTAGAGCCAGACCAATATGCTGGCACTCTAAGACCTCTCTGGTTGGAGCTATAAATGCAGCAGAAGAAAAGTCATGTTGTGTCAAGAGAAGAGGACAATGTCACTTTGCTCCTAAGCCATTCTTGTCTCTTTAATGTGGCTGGTCGGCCATGCAGATTTTCCCTGAAGAGCTGTAAAGATGGCTATATGGACTGCAGGATGGAGGAACACTACCACATTTTTCTCTGCTCAGCCTCATAGCAATTTTTCTCTCTGTACCACAGAGTATGCATGGGAATGGGAAAGAGAGTAGGCGAATCCAAGAGGTGTAATCTCACGTACAAAGAAAAAACAACTTTTTCTTTATGCCAATATGCTCAATTCCTCCACAGATGCCACCACAAGTTACCTTCATAGGAACAATTCAGAGTCACTTGGATGACAGTGTGGCTGCTCTTGAATTAAGGAGAGAGAGGAGACAGACAATCTCTTTGGATAAGTGTCCAGAGGACACGCTGCCGCCTACTTTTAGGTCCTCTCAGAAAACCACAATAATACAAACTACAAGACTGAGGAAAGAATCAGAAAAGAAGCAAGAAAGCAGATGGAGAGAGAAGTCTCGTTAGTGTACCACTATCTTGATTACCATAGAAGTGTCTTAATTATCTGGACTTCTGAGAAGGGAGAATATAGCAGAGAGAAGTTTGAAAAAAATCCCAGACTACATGTTTTTCTTTGTAAATGCAAACAGGTCTTTTTGTCCTTTAAAGAGCTAAATTCCACTTGCGTTGCTGGTTGCTGTCAGTCTGTGCTCCTGCTGCTCCATTTATTTGGCTGCCACAGATGGACAAATGGCATCAGGCCGGAGATTAATTGCCTCCTTACACTTGCTTCCTTTTCCTCAGAAGAAGGGGCCACTCAACCATCATAATAGTTCAGTCTGCACTTTTCCACACCGGCTAATCATAGCACATTATGCGATTAAACCATTTGAATCAAGTTGTGTTTGCTGCAGACCACACTGTACATTCAAATCCAGGTCACTGAGGGTAATACCTTATTGACTGAGCAAGACATTCCCTGAGCCAGCATGGCTTTGATTTCCCCTTGTCAAAAATTGGAACACAATCACTTTGGGAATGACTCATGTTTCACAAAAGATAAAGAGGGAGGGAGAAAAGAAGAGCCTCTACAGAACCTGACCTCTTAATTTCCCTCCTTTTACTGCCACCCAGTGACACTAAATGGTAAGAGCCCTGGAAAAGAAAATACTCATAGGAATAACTTATTTTACTGTATAAAGTAATTCTCAGTCAGTTCTTAATTAGAGGTGAATTGGAGCCACATTATTTCTTCCACTCAGGCCAGCAACATTAAGTTGAGTGTAACTATTAAAATTTAAAACCAGACAACAGACCTAGCTTTCCACTTTCAGTCTTCTACTTGGCCAGAGGCTTATGGATGGGAGGGGGGGGGAAAGCATCCTTCTTTGGAGGATATCAGAAAGGAGTTATTAAATTTTACCTCAGTTTTCCAGATGTAACTTAGGTACGATGAGGTGTAACAAGTTGTTTAGGTGTATATTTTTTGCAAAGCAAAGAGAATTTTAACTTTGACAAAAGTGGCACATCATTATGAATGCTTCCAGCATTCACTGTAGTAACCTTAATCACAATGAACTAACTGGGTATTAATGTGAATGTTGTATGCACTATGCAGTTCCATAGGAATTTCATTGTAATTTGCCTCTGATTAAGGTCAGCCTGTGGGAAAGTGTTATTGGAAGTCATTATTATTATTGGGATTGCCAATAGTTAAAGTCAAATGAGGGTTTGACTTCCTAAAATTAGGAAGCATGTTAATTACTGATTAGCCATTACCTAGACAAAAATTCATTAGCATACTGGATCATGTGGAGCTTCTAGAATGCATTCAGAATGAAGGTTCAAGAGGTTTTCTCTCCGCAACGTTCAAGGATGTATTTATTTATGTATGCTTGCTTTACAGATTACAGTGTATTATTCCTGTTTACAGACTAAATGTTGCTTTGGTGAGGGTTTTACACACACACACACACACACACACACACACACACACACACGGAAAAAGCCCTTAAATTCCTCTTCTCAGATTACCCTACCAATCCTTAATTTACCCACTGTGCTAGGATGAGACTGTAATCCACAAACCGCTTACTATGTAGTCCCACTGAAGTCCATAGGGCTACTTTTGGAGCAATCTGAGAATTTTGTCTTGGACCTTAAGCTGCAAAATGTGTCAAATCCACATAAATCTTCTGGATTTACACTTTACCTCACTTAAAAATAAACTGTAATGACCCTCATGAGACAGAACCCATCACTACTCTCTTATGAAACAAAGGCATACAAGTGCGGACACAACGTGGATCAGTCTTCAATTGGAAGGATGAAACCAAGTTCACAAGCATTTCTGAGTTAGTTCCTTCATTTAAAGTATCTCGATTCACTTGAAAAGCTCATAAAACATTATGATCCCCACAGAATACAAACAGATAATTCCTGCATTGCTTATATAAGAGATTATGTGGTGCTGGGAGCTAGCTCCCAGATGAATAGCAATGGCAATCAAGAAAGCATTCTTGTATACATACAGCATGGACACATACTACCACAGCTATAATCAGAGTAGGTTAGGGTGGCTCTTTTCTGATGCAAGATTATTTAGGGTAGGCATTCGTATCATAGGTGAAATCTGACTTTTATATTTGGGGAGGCTAAAGTGAGAGTATCCTGTGCCAGCTTGTCAGGGTCAGGACTGTCAAGGCCAGGGGTCAAGAACATGGGCAGCCATAGGGCTGGAAGTAATATCAGGCCTGAGATCAGAATGGGGAGTCAGGAACAGGAACGCAAGACTAAGGCCACTTTCAGACCTTCCCCCCCCCCCCCCCCCCCGTGCAGCTTTGCCAGCAAACACCAACAGAGATTATAGAGCAGGATTTCCTGCTCTGTATCTCTGCAGGTGTTTGCCGGCAAAACTGCATGTGTGGGGGGGGCGGGGGGGGAGGGGGGCACCCCGTGCATATCCTGGCTGCGCATTCCCTCCCACAGTCAGAATATGCGGGGGTGGGAGAGAGAGGTCTGAAAGGGGCCCAGGTCAGAGTAAATCACAGTGTTCAATACAGGATCAGATCAAGACAGGCTGAAGTCGGGGATAAGACAGAGACAGGAAAAGAAAATGATTGGATGTTTTGCCCAGTTTCCTACGGTTACCAGCTAGCATTATATTTGGCTGGCAGTCAACCAGGAAGCTGGGGGAAGTAGATAGGGCTGGAATCCAGGGCTTATCAAGGGCCTGACAGGTGCAGGATCGGACAGGTGCAGGAGAGGTCAAAAGGGAAACCCTGGGGCCTGGCCAGCATGGGGTGACAGCATTGTGGAGCCAGCCACAACCCCAGGTCCCCAAGGGTGCTGGTTCAAGTTTTGGTTTCTTACATAGCTGAAATGAGGCTAAATTCTGAGGTCTGGGAATGCTATTGAGGGTCACAGTCAGGGAACTGTGTTCACTGAGTTTTCCCCATTGCTGCTAAGAGGTGCCCCCATGAGTTTTTAGATGGACAGCAGCCCCACCTCTTTGCCGCTGCACCTCTGCGTGGCCCTTCCGTCTAAAGGCAGGCCGCCAGATATGCACCTGGAGCAGAGCCAGAGCAGGCTGTTCCTGCTTTGGGACAGCCCCACCGGCAGCACTCCAGAACATCTGGGGGTGCCACCAGCAGAGCGGTCCGGCACCAGCCCAAGGTGGAGCTGCTGTCTGTCTGCTCGGCGGATGGCCGTTGTACCTCCCTCTCAGATGGGGGATGCCCCAGGCAACACCATGGAGTAGTGGGCACCAGCCCAGAGCATCGGGAGATCTGCTCGCAACTATATGGTGTGGGGGATGGAGGTGCTGTGTGGATGGACCATGGGCTGCTGCAGCCACCAGATCTGTTTAAAACAGACCCAGGTGGGGCTGGATGCAGGTGGATGCTGGGGTGCGCCCGCGGAGCAGCTGTAGGCTAAGCTAAGAAGGCTGAGGTGCCCCATAGCAAAACTTTGCCCATGGTTACAATGTATCTTGGCACTGACTATGAGGCACAAACACAGCCAGGGCCTTTACCATTAAAAAAGGAAGATGATGACAACGATGAAAATATAAAAGACAAAATTATCTGGTATCTTCTTTGGCAGAAAACAAATTGAGATTCTAGAGTTTATTCCCTTGCATATGTACCCCCACTACCCTATGAGACAACTCACTTCTAAAAAGCTTATTTTTAACCAACACCAAAGTAAAAAATGATTAAGATGCTCTTACTTGTGCAAAGCGTTCAGCATTTCGGTTCACCATGAATTGGTAGGTCACATTAGGAAACTGGATAACGACAGGAAGAATGGAGACATTGAAGTGGAGCATCAAAGATCCATCAGAACCATGAAACTCTGTGTCATTCACCAATACATCCAACTGGAAAGAACGGTTTTCTGTAACTGGAATGCTTCTATTCAGGAGCAGTTCTGTAAAATCGAAGTTTGGTCTTTCACAAATTCACAATAAGAATAGACATGCTTTCAGCAAATGTGCATGCTAACAAAAAACTATTTATATTTCTTCCTTAGGATTGTGGCATTCATGTGGGAAATGCAAGGGGTAGAATTCAAACTGGAACTATAGGGGTAATCCCATTATACACAAACACTACTACATGCCACACACTGGGATAATGGCATTATCTCATGACGAGACATTGCATGGCTAGGCATCAAAATGAAATGCAAAAACACACACAGTTGGCTTCCTGCACTTATTTTAGAATCAACAATGCCAACTATTAAAAAACATGAGAGCAAGGACACCCAGAACTAAGGAACTTGGTTTTGAAAAACTTGAGATCTATATTCTGGGTCCTTTTCCTTCAGTTTTGAACCTTTAGGGATACCGGTTCTCAAGTATTTCTCACAACTATGTATTTTTTTCTGAAAAAGCCGATAACTCTGGGACTGAGGCCACTTTCACACATGTACCCAGCCCTCCCGCGCATATTTGGGGTGGGGTGGGGGGGAATGCACAGCCCGAATATGCGCGGGTATCAGCCGGTCTGAAAGGCCCCTCCGCGGGCCTTTCGGACCGGCCGATTCCTGCACATATTTGGGCTGCGCATTCCCCCCCGCAGCCCAAATATGCGCGGGGGCACGTCTGAAAGTGGCCTAAGAATCAAATATCTCAACGCTTGATCAAATATCTCAATGGGGAATTATTAGAGTTAAAATGGGTCAGTAGGTTTATTATTTGCAGGTTTTATTCACATTTTCAAGTAGCCCTTCCAGTACCTGAATAATATTCATGACAAACTGTTACTTGCGTATTTGATTTTTCATGTTTCAGTTTTTCCAGATTTTCAGTTTGACTGTTTCAATCTTCTGGTCATTTCAGTTATGTCATCTTTGACAACTGTACATGAGCAATGGTGCTAATATTGCTGAAAATGACAATTAAAATACCAAAATGACCAAAATGCTGAAATAAGTCAAAGCTCCAAGCTGAACTAACCAAAACAGATACTCCACATTTTTAAAGAGAATACAATCAAACATTCTTGGTTTCCTATCATTATTCAGGCATCAACAATGCCAATCATTTGGGGGGGGGGGCAGGATTGGAGGAAAGACAAGCAAAATCATGAAATCTGTTTTTTGTGGGGTTTTTTTTAAAAAAAGAAAGAAATAGGGGAATTTACATTTAGCATTATTTTTCATCAGTTTTGAGCCTTTAGGATAACCATCTTCAAGCTTTCTCCACAACTATATATTCTTTTTAAAACTAGAGTTGGTTACAAGTCTGGGACTTTATCAAATATCTCAAGATTCATGACAAAATGATGAGAAGGCAATACTTAGCTCTGCACAAAATTGCTGTCCTACTGATTAAAAGAATGAAACGCTACATCTTGCCCTTCCTAGGTTCTCATTTGTGGCCCTAATTTCAGCTCCTCTAACATCAGGAGTTATTGCCTCTTATATTCCATCTGCTAGTGCATTGCAGAAAGCACCGAACAGTAAAAGACAAGAACCGTCGCTTACCAAGCAAACAAATTTTCCCTTTTTGTAGGGACAAAACCTTACTGTATTCATGAAGGGTTCCTCTCACTTGGCTGCCATTCCGGCTGGAATGGGTCTCATGAAAGATGTGCTCCACCCGGAATGTTTCATTTATCCAGGGATCAGTTGTAACGATGGTTCCAGTATATTTCATTCTGCTGCTTTCTAAGGGGAAAATAGGGGTGGTGTCTGCATCAGATACCATCAGCGCTGCCAGGAAAGTCCCCTGGAAAGAATCACAGAACATATGGAGAAAAACTGCTCACTTGTTATGATATACTTTTCTTGTTTAATCTCTTTAGTGTTACAAATGGAGAAATAAAATCCTGACCAAATAGAAGTTCCTCTATATTCTGCACAAATCCTGCTTCCCTTGATGTTCTTTGATTGGCAGGGTAGAAACTACTGAGTCTCACTGCCTCATCCCTTTTTAGAGAAAACCATGCTTTAAAATGACATTTAATTAAAGACAGTTAGCTCAAATAGCTTAAAGCAACAGCCATTTTTAGGGTCTAAAGAAACCCCTGACTCTGGCATACCCCTATGCCATATTGTCCAAACCCTCACCCAAAACCTCAGCAGTGAATGATCTTTCTGACTTTTCTAGTTACCTTAAAACTGTTCTAGTTTTCTTAATTTTCTAGCTACCATGACAGTGAGTGGAATCGTTGACAAGAGAGGTGACACCTGATGCTCTGGGCTGCCACCTGCAACCTCATGGTGTTGCCCGGGACACCCGCCGGCTGAGAGCAGAGCACAGCAGCCCCACCTCCAGCCAGTGCCCCAAGTTTGTGCTGCCTGCTCTGCTGGCAGAGATCCTGGATGTTCCAGAACACTGCCAGCAGGACTGTCGCCAAGCAGGGTTAGCCTGCCCTGCCTGTGCTCTTCCTGCACATCTGGCGGGCCACCTTTACACTGATGGGCCGCCCGGGGTTAAAGCAGGGCAAAGGCATGGGTGCTGTCTGTGTGAAACACCCTATGATTTCTGCGCACACTACAGACTTCCAGTGCACAGGCACAGCTGACCACACATAACAATCACTACAAGGGAGGAAAGATGCAGGACAACTACTCCTGACTTTTGGGGAGTAATTGGTGCAGAGCTAGCATCCATGTTTATTTGTGCACAGATATAAACACATGCATGTTTTAAAACATGAACATGCAGGCAACAATGTGTGAAGCCACCATTGTCTTGATTATGTGATTGGTTGTGCATTCGCCCATTCAGAGTTCACAGCAGCCCTGCTTGGGCTGAAACACTAACTAATGCATAAATAATTAGTATATTCATTCCCATTAAAAGAATAACTAAATTCGTCTTTGACACCATTGTGAAATTGATAACTTCATCTATTTGGCATGTCGGTATTTTCATATTCAGTACTTTAAAAGGACTACTTAGTGTCAGCGGCACAAAATAGAGAAGCAACCGAATTAAACAAACACAAATACTGAATCAATAGAGTAATCAAAACAAATATTTGGAACTGTAAATAAAATGGGCAACGAATACAGCTTTTATCTTTGCTTCATCTAAACAGAAACAAATACACCAAATTTGGTATTCATGCAAAATATTGCTTTCAGTCCTAGTCTATCTCAAAGGCAATTCTCTCCTGTAGGTGGCAGCAAACTTTCAGCATTGTATGCTTCCTTGTGCAAAATTCCAGTTTATTCAGATGGGCAATTTAACAGCAACAAATACAGCTATCAATTAAACATTATTAAACAGAAATTCTCTGAGGAAAGCAGACCTTTTCTACCCTGTATCTAAGTTAAATACGTGCACCTGCAACTTCTTAACTTTAGGGATTTATCTTCATCTCTCCTTACCTTCACCTCTCCTTTGTCTCTCTTAGGCCGTTTTTAGGCGATCGCGGCGGCGCCCGCGCTTGTTTTTCAAAACTACCGGGAGGTGGGTTTACACGTGACATGCCGCCGATTATGTGCATGTGTGGGCGCCGCGCATCCATTTCCGGCTGCGAGCTGACCAGGTCGCCGATCGAGGGTGGACATACGCGGCCGGAAATGGATGTGCGTCGCCCACAACATGCACATAATTGGCGGCGATGTCACGTGTAAACCCGCCTCCCGGTAGTTTTGAAAAACAAGCGTGGGCGCCACTGCGATCGTCTAAAAATGGCCTTAGATTGTAAGCCCCTTGGTGTAGGGACCTATCTATAACTATTGTTTGTACGGTGCCAGGTACATTGCTTGCACAATATAAACAACAACAATATATACATCTGCCTCATTTAAGGGCTCTTTCATGTGTATTTTTCTTCCATGCTCAAGAGAGCAAAAACATTTGTTTGATGTTCTACTTAACTGTCTTTTTCAGCTATGAATACAAAAATGATATTGGGAGCAACCTTACTCAAAAAGACACCTATCTCCCTTGTACCATTCTATGGTGAGTGATGTCACTCAAGATCAAGG
The DNA here is from genome assembly GCA_003113815.1 of Sphenodon punctatus. NCBI lineage: Eukaryota > Metazoa > Chordata > Lepidosauria > Sphenodontia > Sphenodontidae > Sphenodon > Sphenodon punctatus. The sequence goes on along the minus strand of QEPC01007489.1, from coordinate 1,582,507 downwards.
GTGGGGAACCTCAGGCCCAGGGGCCAAATACGTCCGATGGCAAGTTTCTATGTGGCCCCCTTCCACTTCCTGGATCTGGCCCTTGGATCCAGTTCTTACCTCCAATCACTGAAAAACTGAGCTCAAGGGAAGGGAGCAGAGATGAGGTCAGGAAAACAAGGACAGGGGAGAGTTCCATGGCACAGATCAATGATTTGGGCCCTCCTTTCCTGCATCCCTTAAACTCCCCTGCTTCAACTTCTATGTGGCCCTTGGAGCTTGTGAAAGCTTTCAAAGTGGCCCCTGGGATGGAAAGGGTTCCCCACCCCTGCTCAAGATGGACTCCCCTAGTTTAAAGGATAGGAGAAGGACTGATAAGAACATTTAAGTACCACCATATTGGGTCAGACCAATGGTCCATCGAGTCCAGTCTGTCTCTGACAGTGGCCACTATCAGTCACTTCAGAGAAGTACCCAACAGGCATAGTGGAGTGGTCCATTCTCTCATGTTCTTTCCCAGCTCCCAACAATCAGAGGGAAGCAATGAGAAGCCTTAGCTAAGAAATAAATCCCTATAACCTCACATAGAATCTGGAATTGTTGATGAACAAGATGTGCTGGAGAGCCCATAATTTTGCTCGAGTATTCGAAGAGGGTGCTATTTGAAAGAGACAACATTTAGGATGACGGAAATTTAGGAGGGGGATAGATGGGGGAAGACACTCACCCATAAGGTTGTATTGTGGCTACATTTTTCCCTTGGGGTTGTGTTGTCTGTTTAAGTAATGCTAAGGGGTGCCCAGAGCAGTACATAGCAGTACACAGATGCCTCCATCATTTTATTACAGAATAATAGAGCTGGAGGGGATCTCGAGGATTATCTAGTCCAAAACTCTGCTCCAAGGTAAGATGTCCTATACCAGAGACGGCCAATCTCGGGCCCAGGGTCCAAATGTAGCCAACAACTAGTTTTTATCTCACTCTCTTCCAGTGCCTGGCCCCTAGATCCAGTTCCTACCCCCAAGCACCAAAAGACTGAGCTCATGACATGGGAGCAGAAATGAAGGCATGCACACAAGGACAGGGAAAGATCCATGATCTGATGCTCCTCTTCCTGAGCACACCTCATAAGCACCAACAACCCCAAGTTCTATGCTGCAGCCCTCCGAACTTGCACTAATTTTCACAGTGGTGCCCAAGAGGAAAAGGATTCCTCAAACCTGGTCTGTGCTTACAACAGTGCGCACAGATGCCTGCCAGCTGGTTCTTGAAAGCATCCAATGAAGGAGATTCTGCAATCTCCCAATGCAACACATTCCACTGCCCAATTGTTCTTACAGTTAAGAAGTTTTCCCTACCATTAAACTAAATTCTACCTTGCAGCAATTTAAGTCCATTCCCTATTTTTCGCTCTTCAGTGGCTGTGGATGTTCTCCATCTTATTTACAGCCACTGTAAATAAGAGCTGAAGATGGAGAACAGTAAGATGTTCTCCATCTTATTTACAGCATCTTTTTAGACATTTTAAAATATCTAAATACACCTTAAAAAGACAGATACACTTGCACATGGTAAAAGCTGGCTTACATGAGTACTCAGGATACCACTTTCTATTGGAGAAAATGGGTGAGGAAGCCTGGACTTGGTTGTCTTGGGGATACTTTGGGATCATCTGCTGAGGCAGGAAGGGATCTAACTTGTACAAGGTTTTGTTTTAAATCCCTTTTGAAAGCATACTATCAGCCCTTCTGTTTTAAGGCCTCTCTGGTCTCAAACCTGGATCACTGGAGATCTGGCACAGGTGCCCTGACAGTATCAGCAACACGGAGTGCTGTCCCAAGCAAAGCGAAGTTATGAATTTGGGGGGCTAAGAGGGCAACTAGACTTAAAAAACAGCTCTAACAAAGTGTATCAGTGCTGTCATGTCCCGCGTTTTTAAGTGTTGGCGCTCTCGTACTACTACATGCCTCCAGGTTCTGCTGGAGTAGGCAGAGCGAGCTGTCAGGAGCTAATCCACTCCAATATGGCTCTAAGGAAACTCCACCTACGATGAATGGGAAAGTCACACACAATGTCTGCCATCTGTAGGGAGACTTCTCCTTATGGATAAATGGACTCAGCCCCACTAAAGCTGTGGCTGCTGCAGCGAAGCGTAATGCATTGCTGGTTATAGGTGACTCCAGCTTAGGCCATTTTTAGACGATCGCAGCCGCGCTTGTTTTGAAAAAATGCCGGGAGCCGGGATCAGACGATACACTCCCGGCAGTCACGTGCCCAGAAGAGGGACGCGCATGCTTTTCTGGCCGCGATTTGACCGGGTTGAAAAATCGACCCGGTCAAACGCGGCCGGAAAAGCATGTGCATCCCCCTTCCAGGCGCGTGACTGCCGGGAGTGTATCGTCTGATCCCGGCTCCCGGCATTTTTTCAAAACAAGCGCGGCCGCCATCGTCTAAAAATGGCCTTAGAGACAGAAACACACTAGACCCCACTGAAAGTGCAATCTGTATTACATCAGCGTTCCAGGAAGAACGCAGTAATCAACCCACAACAGCAGATTCAAACTAGGCAACTGCCTAAGGAACTAGGCTGCAAATTCACATAAGCAGATTCACCAGTCTGCTTCAGTCCATCACAGGAAGCTGTAAGTGAGGTGCTGGGTTGGGAGCAGTCTAGCAGCAGCTGTCTGCTTCAGCCTTGAGTTTCACTGAGCAGGTCTGGGACAAAACACTGGCTGCCCAAATGGCACGTGCTCTGTTCAGTTTAGGGAAGGGGTTACAGGCCCCTGTAACTGGAGCCCCTTATACTGAGTTCCTATGGAGGAATCCAGCCAATAAGAATAATCTCACGGCAAAAGTCATATTGCCCCTAGCCAATGGCAGCAGAGAATAAGGCTGCCACGGGTGAGACTTGCTTTTACCTGCCTGAGCTTGCTCTAGGTGACCGTTATCACATGGGAGCCCAGAGTCACTATGTTGCAGGCAGGCAGGCAGCTTGTTTGCCTGCCAGTGGGGAAGCTTCCGTGAGGAGATATGGTACAGGACTCACTCTACTGCAGCACATCTTCAGGGGTGAGTCAATAGACTTGGGGAGGGGGTTGTTTGCAAGGGGGCTAGGGACTGGAGCAGAGCGAGGAAAGGAGAGGGTGTTGCTGTGCACTCTACTTTGTCTCTTGCTAATGGGCATAGGAAGGCTGTTCAAACTGTAGCCTCATAGCTAGTATTTTTAAAGTGCAATTTGTTTTCTTGAATCTAAACTGCAGGAGATTCCAGGTGTAATCAATGATTTTTAAACAAGGTCGAAAGGCTATTTTCTGAGACTACAGGTAGGATCTTTCTTGCCGTTAAGGTGTTTGGTCCCACATGGGGTGTTTTAAAATAAGCAAGGTGATGGGGAGTGGCGAGGGAGTCAGTGGCTTCAGCCACAGATGATGGTGGAGGGGGAAGAATACCAGGCTAGCCTTTGCAAGTGACATGAGCACTGGGGAACCCGGACTCCTCAGAACTCCCTGCAAGTTTTTGGGTGTCTTTAGACATAACGTCAACAGGTGTCTGAATGTGTTTTGACCTTGACATGAACACCGGTTTGACCCTGTGTTCACCACGTGGCACTGATTAGACACACAGCCCATCTTGGGGTAAATTGGTGTTTTTCTCACCACTTGATCTCAGCATGCAAGCACTGCTGCCTCGTTCCCCGTGTTGTACCTGCTAATACTCCACGTGATATCATGAGACACAACACTGGCCACGTGTTAGCCGGAACATGCAAATTGTCCTTGTGATGCAACGGTGTTCACAATGCTTGGTCAACGGGTGGTCAAATTGGTGCTTAGGGGTTTTGACACCCGATCTTTGCTATGTCTAGAGACACCCTTTGTGACTTGCAAAAGCCACTTCCCCCACCCACAGTGCCTATGAGCGGTAGACCTGTCTGCTGCCGTGGCTGGCTGTTGCTCTTCATATGGGCAGGGGACTCCCTAGGCACCCATTGAAATGCATTCATTTAGCCTGCCCTGCAGAGCACTCTGGATTTTTCGGCAGTGCTCTGCGTAGCCATGAGTGGGTGTTCCGTGGCTCACAGAAGCACACATCTGGTCGCTCCACCTTCAGACTGTTGGTCAGATCCGTGTCTCTTTCAGACGGGCAATCAGATCCGTGGCTCCTGGGTGACCATGCAGGTTAGCATCTCATTTGAAAACACCCATGAAGGGCAAACATTACTCTTTGTCCCCTTGTATCTTTAATGCTAGATGGGGAAAACCTTGTGCTTTTGTAAAAGATTTTTTTTCTTGCTGCTTATTAAGTTGGGTCTAGTGCAGGGGTTCTCAGGCCTCTTTTAGATGAGCAGCCAGGGAAGTAAGTTCAACGCGCCGCTAGGAAAAGCCACATGGGCTGCATTTACATGCAACGGAAGTAGCCCCGCGCCGTAAGAATCGGTTGCGTGCACGGCCTTCTACAGCCTTCTGCGGCCTCTTTAAAGATGCGTTCTGAAAACCCGAGGTTTGCCGCGTGCACCACTGATTCCTACAGCGGGCAGCCACTCCCCACGCGGCTTTTTTTAGCAGCGCACTGAAGAACACGCTTCTCGCCGCTCGTCTAAAAGCGGCCTCTATCTTTTTTCAGTCAAGAGCACTGAAGTGGCGTAAGTAACTACTTGGGGAGCACTGCATAATTTGCATGAATGGGCTTGGGGAGCACTTTCATGCATTGCCCGAGCACTCAGGTGCTCCTGAGCATCAGGTTGAGAATCCTTGGTCTAGTGGCTGCTATGAGATAAAGCTTTTAGGGATTTAAATGCTGTTAGTGTGTGTTGCTTTGATTTTCTCTATGCTTTGTGACTCTAATATTCGTTCATCCTGTTTTAAAGTGCAAAACGTGTTTGCCTATGTGTGGAAGCTTTCTGCTTGACAAGTTGTATACGGACATAGTTTTATTGGTTTTTACTGCTACCTCTTTCTTTATGGTTTGCTGTAATCCTGCAGCTTTTCTTCACGTTATGGTGAAATTTTATATAAAGGAAGACTTTACCCATCAAATGAAGCTTAGTCAAAAATATTTCTCGGTAGTTTTGTCTCCTTTAATTCTGTGTGTAAAAATATATTTCCTGGGAGTTTTGGTAAAAAAACAAAAACCTTTCATTTCACCCTGAGTGCAGTTCTCAGGTAAGACATCTCATGTGCTAGTGAAACTTAATCTAAGCCCCATAGAAGTGAGTGGGACTTGTCTAACTGCTAGCATGCCCGTGCATTATCTAGCCAGAGGATTGCACTGTTTGTGTTTGCATTTCTGAAATGAGCAGGACTTGAATTCTGGGTTTTGCTGTAGCCACCCAGCAGGTAAAATGTAATATATATGGCCCAACAGGTGGTAATCCTATAACAGGGGCTGTGGTTCTATGGGGGCTCTTTCTTCTTATTTCCAGAAAGTTCAGGCTGGGCAGGTGGCTTCTGGCAGCTAGCAACTGAGAAAGGTGAGAACCGGGCTGCTTTGCCAGATCAACAGAAAACTGCATGTCCAAAATGAGGAGTCTGGGAGTGGAGAAAGGAGGGAAAGACTGTGGGGTAGTAGCAGCATTGTCACAATCATCAAATTTTCACAGAACCATTATCACTATGTTTCTGCCCCTCTTCTTGTTAGCAAAGAGAGATGGTTTAGGGACAGCTTGCAAATTCAGCCTGTGGGTTTGGTTTGTGCCTGATCAGGGACTCTCGCTGGATCTGAGGAACAGTTTTGCCTTTTTGAACCAAAACTATCTGGCTGCAAGAGCAAGACACACATCTTAGCAGACGACAACTTGTCTTCCCTTTCTCTCCTGCAATACTCCATCCTTCTCACTCCTCAGTTCTAAAATGACTATATTCCCTTTGCGGATGAACAGATGGATGGGAAGACAAAACAAATTATCTTCTTCTTAGTTGCATGTCTTGCTCCTGCAGCCAGATTATTTCAGACCCCCCCAAAAAACTGTTTGTCATGTAAGATGTCAGGAGAGTCTCCAGATTAGATGCATACCAAACCCAGATGTTGAACTTGCAACCTTTCCCTAAGGCACACTCTGCTGAGAAGAAGGGCAGAAATGTATTCAGTGTGGGTTTTTAAAAATTCATTGTACATTCTATAGTAACGTGTCAAATGTTTAGTGACCCTGCCCCCAAGTGGCCCAGCCCACTGCCCCACTATCCACCACTGAGCCTATGGGTGAAAACAGACATGACGCTAACCACCCTTTAACCACCCTTGGTGGTTATTTATGCATGTTGCAGGGCTGCATAGGGCACCAACACAGCCCTGCAACATGCATAAATAACCACCAAGGGTAGTTAAAAGGTGGTTAGCATCATGTCTGTTTTCACCCTATGATATTCCTGATGAGCATTTAAATGAGCAAGCAGATATTTACCTCCTTTCTGTTGAACTCCACCAAAGCATCTGCTGTGCTGGTGCCATTGGGAAGGTAGGGGGCAGTGTCGTCTTCATCAAATACATTCACTAAAAAGGGCACTTCCTTGGAGGTCTCCTTGGAGCCTTCTCTCACTGTGCACTTGGCCATCAGTTCATACTTTTCTCTTTCTTCGCGGTCCAGACGCTGGACCACCCTCACTCCTGTGGTGTTCTCATTGTAATGGAAGGGCAAACCTTCAGCTGAAAATACACAGAATTCAAGCCTTTCCAGTTAGGTTTCTGATGGGAAAACTGTAGAAGTAGAACAAAGCATACTTTCTTGTGCCACGAAGCAAACCAAAAGCAGTGTTATAAGGATCTGAATAAAAAATGTCTTATATTTGAAATTTCATTTTGCTAGGGGCTACACTCCAGCAATGACAACTAAAAATCATTTCTTTGTTAAACGTTCTTGTTGCTCTGAAAGCTACTCCATATGCCTCAAATGGGCAACGTCAACAGAAGTGAAGTTCTCATGCAAGCTGGAAGAGACACTAAGCGCAGCCACTCTAACTTCAAGGGGCTGAGGTCTTACGCCTGCTTGGAACAGTAGGGGTTTCAAGTATCCCTATTCACTTCATGGGAACATCTCACTGTTTACATTTTTATACGTAAACATGTTCTTGTAGGATTGAGGCCATGTCGTCTCCCCCCCCCAATACAAACATGATTCTTCAATCCCAGGCTCACACACCAGACAACTGTCAAATGCTAGAACCACTAGATTCAAACTACAGCAGGAATATTTACTTCCGTTCCTAATTCCTGTTCTATACAAGTCTTTTATATCACCCCCTCCATCCTGGCACACTGAACAATCTCAGTAGAAGAAAGCTTGGTACAACTACTTTGTATGCATGCACAGCCCCACAACAAATTACCAATGCCAGTAATTTCCAGAGCAATTTTTCAAAATAGGAGAAATGTATATCTTTTGTTAGCTTAACAGACATATTACATCACAAGACACACACGCCGAACAAAAATCCCAGACTTGTATCAACTGAAAATTTTGATACTACTTAAGATATTTTGAATTCAGATCTCGCTCAAATTTACATAGCATTTTTTCATCCAAAAATACTGATAAATGTATGTATTTCAGTTCAGTTATTTTGGTCACTTCACTATTTCAGTTACTTCATTTCAATGTTAGCACTCTGGTATGCAATCAGAGAGACTGAAATATCCAAAAAGGATACTCATTTCTAGAAGAAAAAAAAATATGGGAACTGATTAGCGGTTCATACCAGCTTCATAAGACCCAGTTTGGGAGAAACTGTTGGATACGATATTTGCCACGGGTATTCAAATTCAGCTCATATCAGCACAAATGAGCTTAAAAAGGTAAGGGAAAAGTTCTGCCCTTCAGCCTGCTATGCAGATAACCATTGTAGTATGCATTGACTGAGCTCACATTGGGATAAGGAATTCTACCTGTGGAACCAGTTTAAAAGATCCAGTAGAAAAAGAGATCGTTTAAACTGCTTATTGTTTATCAGAAAGCTCATTCATAGTCCCAGGATCTGGCTGTTCTTTTACTGTTGCTTTACCTGCTACTAGTTTGTAGGAAATGCTGACATTCTGACACTGGTGCTGGATCGGAGGCAACTGGAGCTGATGAAATGTGCTAGGTGGTTTATTCTCTTTGATGTGAAAGGAGAGATCCATTTCAGTAAAACAAAGCTGGCTCGGTGTCAGAAAACCACAAGAAGGGGCAGTGGCATTGATGATAGACAGATGCACCCTGGCGAATGTAGGAGAATCGAAATCCTTCACTTGGGAAGAATGAGAGGAGAGGAAGACCCGGAGTGTCACCTTTGGTAATGATACCCAATTCCCGCCAACTGTTGGAACAGAATAAGCCACAATTTACAAAGAAGCATACATACATTAATCTCTCTAGCAGCCATTTTCTTCTATAATTTGTTATTATAAAGTTTGCCAACCGGCTTTGTTATCATGAAACAATCTTCATCTCTCTGGAACCTGAAAGCTGGAAGAACCAAAATAAGCCTTGAGTTTTCCATAACCCCTTTTTCTTATAACCCCCCCCCCCCCAATCACTAATAAAGCCATTCAGTTGTATAGTTCACTTTTTCAATCAGCCAGTATGGATGACACAAAGGCCCATTCCACACAAGACATCTCCCACCCCCATCTGGAAATGGGTGGGGGGCACCTGTGTGACCGCCGCAGCAGGTGGATGGGGGTGCGTGTGCACTCCTGCGCTCCACCCATCGCCCACACACAAAGCCACCAGCCAAAATGGCAATGGCTCTGTGTGGGGAGATGGGGGGGTGTCCATGTAACTGCTGCCCACATGCCGCACACCCACCGCGGTGCACACCCATCCACTCCATGGCCCATTTGAAAAGGGCCAAAGTTATTCAAGTTAGTTAAAACATGAGCAGACTGTGAAGAATTGCAGGAGAATCTTCTGGGTTTGATGGACCATTGGCCTGACCCAGTATGGCACTACTTACGTTCTTATGATAGACAACAGTATTTCTCACACTTTCTGTAAGACCATGGCAAGTAGTCAGTAGCAGGTCTGTCAAACTGGCTGGCTGTCAAACTGGCTATGCTTACAACAAGGCAGTCACCACTAGCACCATAACCACGTGGTTATGGTGCTAGTGGTGACTGCCTTGTTGTAAGCATAGCCAGTTTGACAGCCAGCCTGTAAAGCACATTGGTTTGGACTGTGCATGATGAGTGCGCAGTGGTCCAAAAAAAACCTTTGATGATTGAAATGTGTATTGATATGAAAAACCTGGTAACCACCAATATTTTACCCTTAGCTTGACCAGTCAAAATATCACTTAATATATTTTTTCAGGGAAGAACAAGCATATAGGATGGCAGTTCAAACCAGTCTGTACACTGTGTTGCTAACAGTCTCTCCTCATTTCTTTTGATTAATGCAACAAGTTTCTGTTTAATAAAACACAGTCCATCTTTCTTTGAGACACACTACAAAAGGCTAGTTTCACTCTCAAAGTTACTTTGCTTCATTTTTTTAAAAATGAGCATTCAGTTCTGAGTGCTTCAATTTAGACTGGGTGCCCAGTCTAAAATAACCTATTGAGCGTATGGTTGTTGTGTTGGTCTCGTATGTAAGAGATGGAGACAAAGTTGTTCAGATGGTATCTTTTTTTGGACCCACAACTGTAGTTGAAAACATTCAATGATGAATGAAAGTACTTAGCACTCAGTTAGCAGTTGGTATGAGTCTTTGGTCCTGAAACATAGGCACCCAGACTTAGAAAGCCATTTCTGATAATACGGCCCATATAAACCCTGCAAATACATAACGTTTTACTGCAGTTGGAGCCCAGCTAAAGCCTTGAACTGATCCTGCTGTATAAGAGCGATTTTGTAAGTCTTTCTAGCAGTGCAAGGCCTTGTAGTCTTGTCGCACTCCCTCTTCTTGAATCTAATGCTGGCTCATTTCCTTAGAGATCAAAGCCATCACACTGGAACAGGCACTCTCTGTAGAATGCAGGAGAAAGGAAGAATGCAATTCAGTTCTGTGGCTCAACAGTAAGTAGTTGATGTCGAAATTAATGTATTATTTAAGAGCAAGAGCAATCCTGGATTTAGACAAATTTATTCGTAGATGGGTATTATTTATATCCTATTGGAATTATAAATATCAAGATGGAATTCAACCGTGCATCTTTTTTCCTATGTTGCTGTAGTATAAGAACTCTGATTTCGTTTGTATATATTTGAATATAATTTTTTTTAAAGTGTATGACATTGAAAAATAAAAATTATATATTATAAAAATAGTAAGTAGTTGAATGACATAAATAGGGCATACTTAACCCTTTCATTCAAGTATTGTGCACAACAACATGCAGAAGGAGTTCCATTTATTAATTTAGTTAAATTGGTGCTGCTTGACTCAATGTAAACATACAAACTGGTTTAACCTTTGGGTATACATTGCATAAAGAAATTTCCAACTCAATTTAAACCCAACACGCAAGTGTTAGACCAGCTCAACTGCATCTACATTAAAGATATGCACCCATTTAATTACACGATGGGTGCAATTTTACTAATGTACAGTAGATCAAAGTTCTAATGTTCATGAGGAACATAATCATTCTAAAGCCAATCCACTTCTACTTGTCATTAAACACAGTGTTTGCTTGATCTCATAATTCTACAGCCATCTTGTGTTTCTTGAGGTTACACATTTTAAAACAGACAGCTTTGAGTTGAGACATCTGTTTCTGAAGAAACACCACCAGATAAATTTGACTTCAATGCTCTACACATTGCTACAAACATAGCTACTTATATCAGACTTACAGAGTACATCGAAGTCTTCTCTATCCAAACTCTTATTGAGGTAGAGAAGTCCAGTTTTTTCTTGGATTTGAAACCAGTAGTTTTCATAAGATCTAACTCGAGGGACCAGGAGATGTGGGCATAACCAAAAGTGGGCAACCTCGCCATCTGAATCCTTTAAGGCATGTATGCGTAGTAGGGGTGTACCCACTGGCTGATCAATGTACACACTCTCAGAGTAGTCCTTCCTGGGGAAGTAGAGACTGAAGGAAGCTGCAAAAAATATAGAAATTGAGAGATGTTGAAGTGGCATGATTTCTGTTTAAACATTTTAAGAAATTTCTATTGGAGAAATCTCAAGCTCTAGTTTTTAAGTGTCGAGAGATACACATTTATACAGCACGATTCTTGGTGTAGGGTGTTGGTACATCTCTACTAGGATTCTTAAAATTACAGCGACTTATGCCTGCTGAGGATCTAAAAGAATTCCTTCTTAATGCTCAATTTACTAAGTTCAAAGCTCCGCCATAGCCCAAAGAACTTAATGGAGCATTTCTTGTTAAGGTCTCCTATATATTCACATCTGCTAATGCCATCTGTTTTTCCATTATCACACAGCTGATATTATCCAGATAAGAAAAATCATTAATGACGAAGCCCCCAAGAGGAAAGAAATCAAGTTAGATGAACAACCTCAGGATGTACTGCCCTCGGTTGACTTTTGCCCTTTTGAGTAATTTACACGTCCATACACAATTTCTTTTCAGAGCGGAAATTGCGTACCAGTGGCTCCTAAACCTTTTCTAAACGTTAAATCTCTTTCTAAAGTACAAATCCTCTTGTCCTTTGCCTCTCTCAACAACCAGAACCCATCACACCATTTTCCTGTAGCAACTAGGAATGGCTTAAATAAAAGAACATTCAAACTCATATACAGATTTTCGGTCTGATTCACAGAAACGCTAAGAAATTTTGTGACTAATTAAGACAAGAGGAGATCAATCTTCATGATACAATGGGCACAACTAGTTCATTGTGTCTCCATGCCATTTATTTCCTCTCCCTGGATGTAGACATTTACACCGATGACATAATCTCTGCTTTTTGCCTGCAGCTCCAATCGCTTTAATCTCTCCAGGTCACTTTGAAGCTTAGTTTCATGCTACCATTTAGGCTGCTTTTCCTCCTGTTCTGGTGTTGCCTGCAACCCTGACCATGTTTCAATTTACATACAGCAAAGAAATGCCAATAAAGACAGACATGAAGCAGCCAACTATGAATGCAGGAAGATCTTTGGTACAACTGTTCTCAGTGCTAGAGATAACAGACATTAAGCTGAAGGAGAAAAGATTTAGGTTGAATATCAGGAAGACTTTTCTATCCATACGAATGGTTAGGCATAGGAAGAAACTACATGTTTAGCTTAATTATGAAGGGAGATCTTGAAGGAGAAGACAATGGGCATTTTTACACACACCTTAAAGTGCTGGACTTTTAATCTTCTGGGTTAACAAGTCCACAAGTAATTTCCTGGATGCATTCTTCACACACACACTGCCCTGAGGCAGCCTAAAGTAGCCGCAGCTGTAGACGTGAGAGGTTCCAATGATAACCAAGTAACCACAGCTGCTTGGAGCAAAGCAGTTTACCAGGAGAACTTTTTACACACACAAATTCTGGGAGACACCTGGATGTTACAGGATCCAGATTTGTAAAACCACAGAGATCAAGGACTTCTTAAATCTGTGAGAACATGCAGAAGTTCAAAGAGCCAGATGTTTAAGATCTGGGTGAGTGATTTAGACACACGGAAAGTTCAGGCTGTAACAGTAAATATGCAAGAGAAACGTGTGTGTAAAACACCCACTATAAAGGAAAGCATAAACAAGCAATCTATAGGGATGAGAATCTAGGGAAAACCTGAGGCAAAATGTAGGTTTTTATAAGGGATTTGAAGGCTGGGACAGAGGGAACAGAGTGCAGGTGTTTTTAAACGAGCAAGGACATGGGGGGTGGGGAGATCCATAGCTACTGAGTGGGACTGCCATGGAACACCCACTCAGGTGGAGTGTGTGGGGAAGGATTCAAACAGGCAGCACCCAGCTACGGAGGCAAGCCGCCATGGCACTCACTCTGCCACAGATCATGGGGGGAGGGCCAAGCACACACATCCCTCCCCCCTGCCCGCGCTCCGCTTTCCGATGGATGATGGGCTTCGTGGCTCCTGGGTGGCCATGAAGGGTAGCATCTCATCTAAAAACACCCTATGTGTGTTCAGGGAAGGTTCCAGGTGATGGAGGCAGAACGGGAGAATCGTCAAATACAGTTTAGGGGGAAGGAGACTCGGGGCGGAGGGGGAATGACATTGGTTGTAGAGGAGGAGTGAAGTTCCAGGTGGTTACATAGTGGGGAAATAAAGGCAGAGACAGTAGTGGCTGGTTGACTTTTAGGTTGGTGGGGTGGGAGGTGGGGCCAGAATTAAATTTCACACTTACATAATGCATTTTTATTCAGCAAATAGGGCAAAGGGGCAAAGCCAAGAAACGTCAAGAAGGAAGGCCTCTCCAGAGCCGGCCTTAGTGTAAGCGTAAGCGGGGCCCAGGGCGGGGAACAAATGCTGGGGCCCCTATCTTCCGCCAGTGGCAAAACTGCTGCTGGGAGGCGGGCCTAGGGGCACTCTCCGGCTCAAGGGGTGCTCCCTGACCCAACACACTACCCAGGTCTAGGCTTGGGGATGGGCAGAGGGGCACTCCCCTTCGTCCATCCCGAAGCCTGAGCAACCATTTGGATCACTTACATGATCCGCTGCCACCGCCACCTCCAGCCTGGGCCGGGCTTGTAGCTTCAGGTAGGGCAGGCACTGCAGCAGCAGATTAAATCTGTCGCCGCACTGCCCGCCACCACTGGAAGTTCCGCTGCCTGTCACACTCTTGGCCAGGGGAAATGAAGGAGAGCGAGGCAGAGGCCCCGCCTCTCCCTCATTTCCCCTGGCCGAAACTGCTAGGCAGAGGAGGGGGCCAGCAGCATGAGGGAGAGGTGGGGCCTCTGCCTGCTTCTCCCTCACTTCCACAAATTTACAAATAATTTACTCCCTCTGGACAGGAAGGATTCCCATTCTCCACCCCTCCAAGCAGCCATAGAGAAGCATGGTCTCCGCATGCTTCTCCCCCCCAGTTTAGCACCCCTTGCCTGCCTTACCTGGTACTCAGTCAAGCGCCCATAGACAAGCATGGCCTCCCAATGCTTTCCCAACCCCCGCCTCTCCAGCTGAGTGTCTACCACCACTCCCCAGGAGTGGTTCCACTGCGAGGCAGGCACAGAGAGACTGAATGCCTTACTGGGGGAAGGGGGTGAGCTTAGCCAGACTGGCCTCCAGGGCCTGTTGCTTCTTGCTGCCTGTGCCTTGTGCACACACGTTGTGCGACTGGTCCAGAGGCGCAGCTATCAAACACATAAGACACCCAAAATGCAGTTAGCCTATTAAGCACATTATGCCATGAAAAGATAGATAGATAGATAGATAGATAGATAGATAGCCACTTCAGTTGTGCCCGCATAATCAATTCATGCTGCCCTCACCTTATAACCAGTTCATTTGCGTCACCGCCACCCATATAATCAAGTCATGCTGCCCTCCATCCATAACCATTTCATTTGCGCTCCCGGGGCAGCGTGTATTGATTATATGGGGGGGCGCAAATGAATTGGTTACTTATATTTATTTATTTAAAAACTTCTATCCTGCATCCTCCAGCCTTACGGCAGCTCAGGATAACTCACAAAACATTTTAAAACAATTGAAATACAGGAATGGGTTACTAAAACCATAAAAACAGTAAAAAGAGGTAAAACCACTGGGGGGGGAAATTGAGGTGGGGGTTTAAAGACAGTATTCCTGTTAGCAATAACTTCATTAAGAGTTAGTGAAATAGCAGCCATAATAATCTCAGAACCATATTTGCAGATTTTCCAAGACAGAACAGATACTGCTTTACATCCTAAATTCCTACCTAAAATAGTATAATTATTGTGAGAATGTGGCCCTTTTTACAGAGCCTCGCCCCACCCATGAACACACAGATTTCTGCGTGTTCATGGGTGGAGGAGTCCTGTGTGAATGATGCGGCACATGTGCTCACAGTGTGAATGACGCGGCACATGGAAGTCCTGTGTGAATGACGCGGCACATGTGCTCACAGTGAGTGGGGGTGCGTGTATGCACCAAACACACATCCCCACTCAGCCCCCACTCGTCCCCACGCATGGAGCAACCAGGGAAAACGGCAGTTACTCTGTGGGTGAGAATGAGTGGGGGGGGGGGATGCGTATGTGGCCATGTGCATGCCCCACCCGCACACTGGCATGCCCACGGATCCCCCCACCCGGCGGAGCCATGTTAAAAGGAACTGTGAGGAGCCACTCGAAGACGAACAGAAGGTTGCTGCCTTGTAAAAAAGGTTCTTCGAGATGGCTGTTAACATTTCACAACACCCACCCTTGCAGCCCCACATGGAATTTTTTAATATTCCTAGAAAGGGTTGGAAGGAACCATCATTCTGAGAGGGAGAGTGTTTTTTATACTAGAGGAGCTCGAGACCATCACGTGGTCTATTATTTGAATAGGGTGAGCATGCACAACCCAGTCGTGAGAATGTTGGGAGCCATCTCAAAGAACCTTATTTACAAGGCAACAACGTTCTGATCACTCACAGGGTGAGGGAATGGGAAGCCATGGGAGGGAGGCCTAGGATGGAAGTGAATGTTGTTGCCTGTGTGAGGGGAACCACCCAAGGCCTGCTGCCCCACACAGATCTAGTTTGTGCCAGCAAAAAAAAGGTTAGAATTTGCATCTAATAAACCTTTTTAAATAAAAAGTCTCTTTCCTGGAAGTGTAACACTTGCATGGAAATTATGTCCGCACACACTTGGTGCAAGATCATCTCTTTAAAAATAGGTCCACTTTCTCCAACAACTTTTTATGTCAATGATTTATCTCTGCAAAAGAATACAGGGCCAAGACATCTTCCAACTAGCAGTAGGTTACATTGTTTTCTCAGATGGATATTACTGTTGGAGCTATACATTATTTTTCAGAGAGGAAAAGAACCTCGAGCCCCCTGAATTACGGGCCTGTAATTCTATTTGGAAGCATTACACAAAATTCTTGAATTACTCTCTCCCAACTCATGACATCATCAACTCCCCTGGATGGAATTACAACCGGGTGATTTACAGTTGCCGGTTATTTGTCCTATATGTATTGTCCATTAGACTAATAATCTGGTGAAGTAATGAAACAGGTGAATTTACCACAATATTAATTTCAAATTAAACAGGCAGCCAACTGCAATGGTTTAATAAGAAGCACAAAGTAGATTTTAGGGGCCAAAATCCAAGCCCCCCCAAAACCAAACACAATGAACTCCTAAGACTTTATGTTTTGGTATTCTCTTGCACCTCTACATCTCATTACTAGGGGTCTAGTTTAGGTCATAAATAAAACATGTAAGCATCCTTCTCTTTTTTCGCATTACCATACCACTTCTTCAATATTAAATTGTGAGAAAATGGATCTTAAGACTTCCTAAATGATATTATGAAAGAGGACAAATTGCACTTGGGCTTTGATCTACAAACCTGGCTTCAATGGGACTACTCTGGCAAGCGACCTGTAAGTTACAGCCTCGGTATTCAAAGCTCGGGTCCTGAAGTCAACAGCAAACCGTAACTCGAGAACTACACACAGCTCTTGAGCAGTTCAGGTGCTGCTCTGGGCCAGGGCTGGAGCTGGGCCCCATACTGCCTTAAGGGTCCTTTGTCTTACTTGATTAAACCGGAGTGTCAGTAGTTGATTCTCTGCTGCTCCTCAAAATCTCAACAGGCAGGACTAGCCAGCTCTGCCAACCAATCACAAAGCAGGAGAGGTTTGTGTGTGCACACCTGCATGTCTCTCTCATGACTCTCGGCTATAGGGAGATTGGTTATGTAGCTCTTGGGGTTTGGAACTTTGGCTACCCCGACACATACCATTTAATAGGGGCATAACTGATGCACTCTTATCTCAACTGCTTTTTAAATTAACATTTATGAAAGCATTACCATTACATGTTACTGCAGTTCAATATTTTCATAAGAGGAAAGAGTTTACATGTAAATATTTTACCAGAGGTTAAAAAAAAAAAAAAAAAGCCAAATATTTTCACCGTTAAATTATAATTTCCTGCTTTACAGTTATTCAAGCAAAATATCAGTGTCTTCCTTCACCCGCTCTGTACGTCGTGCTTGCAAGGCCAGCACAGGGGCATCCTGCATCCCCAATGATCAGCTGGGAAGATGTCTCCCTGCTAGACTTTCAGGGAGAGGAGAGGAAAGCTTGTTCAAACTTTCCTGTAGGTCAGCTGTTCAATGTGGAATCATGATATTCCCCTCACTTGCATGGCTAGCCTGAGTCTGGGGCTTGCAGGGCAGGCTGGCGAGAAACACTTTCTCATCCACCTGCCATGCAAGCCCTGGAAAAGGAGACTGGGGTACACAAAGAGTCCCATGGGGAAAAGTAGCATCAGCCTTTTGCTGTGAAAATTTGCTGGTGAGAATACACAAGCTTTTGAGCTACACAAGAGATTTCCAAACATTTCAACACAAGAGAGGTACTGGTTCACAAAGATATGAGCAACCTGTGTCCATCAAGAAACAACTGCACGCACACAAAAAATACTGAGGTGAGAGTCCCCTAAACATAGGGTGGCTATACCTCCCCTTTAATAAAGGAGGCTTATGAAAAATGTATGGTGCAGGGCTGGATTGTTCCAATAATTACTGCAATATGTGATTGCACTCTCTCAGCTGACAGGAGGCTGCGAGAGAAGAGAACAAAGCAGGGGGTGCAGGAAGGACCTTCTCCAGAGGCTTTGCGTCTGCATTCCTCTTTCTGTTTGGGAAAGGAATCGAGGGGAGTGAGGGAGGGGCAAGGCTGAGCTCCCCTTAGCTCCTTTCCCAGAGAGAGGAGAGCAGGTGCAGATCCTCTAAAGAAGGTCCTTCCTGCACTCCCTTGCAGCTGCCTCCCAGCTGAGAGAGTGCAATAGCTCTCTCCTCTTGCAGCTGCCTCTCAGCTCAGAGAATGCAATAGCTCTCTCCTCTCGCAGCTGCCTCCCATCTGAGAGTGTGCAATAGCTCTCTCCTCTTGCAGCTGCCTCTCAGCTGGGACAGCACGCAAGCACTGCTTCTGATGGAAAGGGGGGTCAAGACCAGGAAAGAAGCCTTCTCGGCTGTGCTCGCCCTTTCCATCAGAGCCAGGGCTGGGGAGAGGGAAAGTGCTGAGTGGTGCCACTGGTGGCAGCTAGCTACGGCCAGCACATGAATAATATTATCAATTATTAGCATTATCAGTGCATTATCAATATTATCAGTTATCAGTGTATTTCTTATTTAGGTGTCTTTAGACAGACACCTGCTCCACCCCACCCTGGATGACCCATCTGCGTCTGGCCAATGGTTGTCCCGGGAACAGCCATAAAGCTGCAGGCGACAGCCTAGAGTGGCTGGCTGGGGCAGGGAAGAGGGCTGTCGCGCAGGCAGACTGGACTGCGGGGGCCACCTCCATCTAAACCTAGCATAGCAGAACAGGGGTGCCCCCCTAGAGCAGACCCAGGGGGGACCCCAGTCCGTCTAAAAACTGGGGTCCCCCCTAGAGTGCAGTGCTTAAAATAAGCCTCCTTGTATGTATGGGTTTCTGCAGTACAAAAGTTGGAAATCTTTAATGAATCATACTCTTATAGGATTGGAAGGGACCTCAAAGGTCATCCCCTTGCTCCAAAGACAGGATGCCTTATTTTTAGCAGCATTCACAGGCATATGCTTGTTCATCTGTTGTTGTTGTTTTGGGTAATATCCTAAGAAGGAAAGTCCCCAGAATGTCCTTATTCCTGGCATTTAACTAAAAATCTACTTCACTGTAATATAAACCCATTCCTTTTCATTCTAATCTTACATTCAACTTATTTTGTTTTAAAAAAGAAATCCATCCTCACAATCCCTTTATCTAAAACTGTATGACTCTATAGGTTTTACTTTATTCGAGCACACACTGTCCCCTTCTGGGGGACTTGTTGGCAGATGAACCTGCACAGCATACTAGAGAAAGGCTAGAATATATGCTGGGTTAACAGTGTCTCAAGCAGGTCCGTAAATTTAAATGATAAGAAACATACTCAGCAGCAACAACATGGAAAATTCGTAGTGGAGCAAGAGGTTTCCCTTCAGTTAGTAATATATGCATTCATGACACCAACAATTTCCTCCAACTACATTTCCTAAAACCACATTCCAAGTATTTTTCAGAGGATAACATTACAGTTCAGAGGCAACAAACCTATGCCTCCTGTGTAAGAAAATCCATATTCCATACCCAGCAATTTACCACATGTTATTAATGTAATTATATACCGATTAGTTCCGAGGCTAAAACCAGCATTATTTTTTTTACATGGAGAAGATAATGATATTAGCAGACAAACATGGGAGCCTGCTATTAATAATCCAACATTTGTGGCACAGCATTAGATTTCAACAATCAATCAATTAGCATGGGGGAGGGGGACTAGCATCATGTGCTTAAAATGGTTACTTTCGTTATGACTGTCAATTATGTTCTGTCACAAACACTTGACTACCTGATGTTCAGAGTATGGGGTAGAGAGGAGTTACTGATGTTTTACAAAAAAAATCCCACATATATTGGTTTCTCACAGTCCTAGGGTGTTACGTTTTCTACTCTTGTTCAATCATGTTTCTTTGAGACGGCCTTATAAACAGAATTTTATTTATTTTGCAAACTTTATAGTCTGCCCCTCCTGCACAGCAGCTTCGGGCAGCTTACAATCTAAAAACATATAAAATACAAATATAAAACTCTTACACAAAACACTTAGGGGGGGGGGGGGGGAGACACAAAAACAAAACAGAAAGTCCCTCCTTCACTATCCCTCACTCTCACACCCTACCCGTCTCCCTCACCAAAAGCTTGACGGAACAGCCAGGTCTTACAAAGTCGCCTAAAAGAGGAGAGGCCCCACCCAGGCCTCTGCTGGGAGGGAGTTCCACAGCCTTGGTGCGGCCACAGAAAACGCTCTCTCCATAGTGGCCCCTCAGCAAATGAGAGGGACCTCAAGCAAGGAGCCCCCGGTCGACTGCAGGAGTCGATCCAGAGCCCGGGAAGTGAGGCGGACCCACAGGTAACTAGGGCCCAAGCCATGTAGGACTTTAAAGGTCAACACCAACACCTTGAATTGGCCCGGAAGACTATAGGCAATCAGTGCAAAGAACAGAGCATCGGTGTGATATGCTCCTGGCAGCCCATCCCTGTAAGGAGACAAGCCGCCACATTCTTCACTAGCTTCAGTCTCTGAGCCGTCATCATGGGTAGCCCCACATAGAGCGTGTTACAGTAGTCAAATCCTGAAGTGATAAAAGCAAGGATGATAGTGACCAGGTCAGAGTCTGAGACATATGGCCGAAACCTCCACACCAGAAGTAATTGTTGGAAAGAGCTCCTCGCCACAGCGCGCACCTGAACATTCAGGTGGAGCACTCCCAGACTCTAAACCTTGGGAACCAATGGAGGGCAAACTGCATCAATGATGGGGCATGCCACACCCGATGCCTTCCCCACTAGGATCACCTCCATCTTATCGGGATTCAGCTTCAGTCGGTTCGCTCTGATCCAGTACCCCACAGCCGGCAGACACTGGGTAAGCACCGAGACTGCCGGGTCTGGGTCAGATGTAAAAGAGAGGTAAAGTTGGGTGTCATCAGCATATTGATGACACCAAACATTAAACCATCTCACAACCTCTCCCAGTGGCTGCATATACACATTGAACAGGAGAGGGGACAAGATGGAACCCTGCGGGACTCCATACGAGAAGTCCCGGGTGATGAAAAATAATCCCTGAGCACCACCCGCTGAGTTCTTCCAGCCAAGGAGTAGCAGAACCATTCAAGGACAATCCCGCCCAGCCCGGCACAGTCCCACAGGCAAGTCACCAACATCTTGTGGCCAACAATATCAAAAATAGCTGACAGATCTAACAAAATCAACAGGGTTGAACAACCCTGGTCCAGTTTATGGCAAAAATCGTCTATCAAAGCCACAGGTGCATTCTCAGTGCCAGAACCCAGGCAAAAGCTGGACTGCAAGGGATCCAGATACCTGATGCAGTCAAGATGCACCTCTGGCTGCTGAGTCACACTCATTCAATAACCGTCCCTAAAAAGGGAAGGTTAGAGACAGGCCAATAGCTAGGGAGGGAGTCAATGTCAAACGATATTTTGAACAGAGGTTGCACCACCGCCTCTTCGAGGCAGCTCGGCACTCTGTCCTCCCGCAGGGAGTCACTGACCACGGCATTGACCAAACCCGTCAGCAATGGCCCCAATGTCTCCCGGCTGGTCTTGACCAGCCAGGACGGGCACAAGTCAAGTTCACAAGAGGTGGCTCTAACAGTCCCAAGAACATCCTCCGCATCAGTGGGCGACATCCCTGAAATTAATCCTATAAAACCTGTACCATCTCACAGATTGAACACCTCCCCCCACCACAGGGACCATTATTCCCCCAGTCCATCACAAACCCAATGGCTGAGCCCACCCCCAGCCGGCCCACCCCTCGGATCCCCCCCCCTCCTGGCTGTCTCGCCAAGTCGGCGAGGGAGACCCCCACCCCCTAAACACCTCCATACACACACACACACACACACACGCTTTCACTGGGCCATAGCAAAGTCTCTCATAGTGGTCATAACCCCCTCTCTCACTGGGGGAACAGGCCCCAGGCTCCATAACCCAGTCTTGTCTTCCCTTGCTCCCCCCACAAATAGGGAGCATAACCAAAAACCTCCCCACAAAAACCCACCACCCTTAAGCACCAACCTTCCCCTACTAAAACTCCCCCCAGCAAAACGTATCAATAACCAGGCCACCTACGTCCCCACTCTACTGGAATCATTAAAATAGCACCACCCTTCTACGAAAATCCCCCAGGAAATGACAACGCTCCCCCCTTGACCTCACAAGCCCTGCTTAAGAGCCACGCCCAAGGTGCGCAACCAGTGGTGCATGGCTTGTGGCGCTGCCGGCAACCACGCCGCTTTCTGTCCTGTGCTCGGCCCCCGCCTGGAAGCCGCAGGGAGGGATCCTTGGCCTCGTCCCTTCTCCCTTTGCCACCGGGAGGGGGGAAAACCGATCTCAACTGGGGCTGAAAGGGACCCCTTCACCTGCAGCCCACCAGTCCATTCTGTGGGGCTCGTGGGGGGATCCAAACAATCCCAGCCCCTCTCCACAAACAGCAACAGCTGAGGCACATGGCAATGGTAGAGCAGTGGCCGGCAAGCATGCTGCCTTTCTGTCCTGTGTTCAGTCCCCACCCAGAAGCTGCAGGGAGGGATCCCTGGCCCTGCCCCCTCTCCCTCCACCACCAGGAGAGGGGAAACAGATCTCAACTAGGGCCCAAAGGGGGCCAATCCCATGCCCCACGTGCGCTGTGTGCAACCTACAAGTGCGCAAACGTGCATATATCCATTGAAAGCACATTTGCCATGTGGAACCCTCGCAGATCCCGCTTGGGACTGTAGTCAGTAACTATATTAATTAAGTAAAGTTATAATATATTTACAAAGACTAACAACTGAAGGCATCTACTCTCTAGCTCTATCTCCCATAATTGTCCTGACTGACTCCTAAGTTTTAGTCGAATAAACTGACCTAACTTTCCCACTCCACACACAGAACCTTGGAACATACATAAAATCTCCCTTTCCTAAAGGTATATTTGCCACACTAGCTATTGTGGAAGGAAAGAATTAAGCTACCCAGCTAAACAAATGGTGCTTTCACACGTTACAATGGTTATGAGGTAAAGTTCGCAAAAAATGAGCAGAAAGTCCCTAGTGGTAATTGGCCATAAATTTATTGGTTACTGTGAACACGTCTACCACATGGTAAATCCATAGTGATCCATGGAAGAGGTTCCCTGAGAAATATTTACCATCTCATAGAAGTGTTCACCTGTAGCAAATATGTGCTGAATCACCACATGGTGCCTTCTGTAGGCTTTACTTCTTTAAATTAAAATGTATAAAAGTACTCCATCTCATAACCGAAGTACTGAATCAAACAAGCAAAAAGAGCCAGTTTGAAAGCAACAGGGACCTAGGTCAGGTCTGCAGCCAGAGTCAGAAAGCCAGAGCTGACTCAGGAGCCAAGAAACTGGAGTCAAGTCTGAAATAAGGTTATCAGGCAGAGCAGAGTGAGGGTGAGGGCTGGACAGGAGCAAGACATGAAGCAACACTGGTTAGGAGTAAGTCAAGAACAAGGCCCTGAGATCCAGGCCAGGTAGTCTAGCTGGTAGGGATGGGGCTTTTGGTTTCGATTTAAACAGAGTGGCTGATAATGCCATTCTCAGTTTAAAACTGAGAGATCTGAGAATTCAGTCCTCTTGGCACCCGATTATCAGATCTCTGATCTTTCTATTGAAATCAATGGAAAATCCTCCCCATTGAATTCAATGGGAAGAACCGCAACCTGTGGGGAAGCCACAGACAGTGGCACCCACCCTGCTCCTGGCCTCAGAGGGTTGGTGTGGGGATCAATTACCCCTAACACCCCCACCCACCAGGGCCCTGCGTTACACCCCTGCCCGAGCCCCTAAAGTTGCACATCTTACCTGTGCTCCTGGCGGAGGGGTGTGTGTGTGTGTGATGGCCACCGCCACCGGCTGGGGTGCTGGCTCTGCTACCGGTGGCTGGGTCTCCTCCACTGCTAGTGGGAGCCGGCTCTGCTGCCAGGACTGGCTTCCCGGCAGTAGAGCTGGCTCCCACCAGCAGCGAAGGAGACCCAGCCACCGGCAGCAGAGCTGGCTCCTCTGCCGGGCAGTCTTTCTTTCTTCCTTATTTTCTTCTATTCTTCTAATCTTCTTTCTTCTTCTAGGTCCCACGCCGATCTCAGAACTCTGAAGAAGACTTCTTCTAGCAGCATCTTCACTGCCCATGCGCAAAATAGCCACTGAGGCTATTATGCGCATGTCCTCATCTTGGAATATGGTAGTCATTCTGCACATTAATCCATTAGTGTGGAACTAATAAAGGAGCAGTTACTTACCCGCTCAACTAGTACTAGAACTAGGGGACACTCCATGAAACTCATGGGTGGCAAGTTTAAAACAAATAAAAGAAAATATTTTTTCACTCAGAGTATATTTGGACAAGTTTCTGGAAGACAGGTCCATTAGCAGCTATTAGCCAGACAGGATCAGGGAACATGATGGGAGCTGGGGGAAAGCAACAGGGAATGGATGCCCCATTGTGACCTGTTGGGTGCTTCTCCCAAGCCACCGTGATTGACCACTGTCAGAGACACTGTCCAGAGGAGCCGGCTTCGCTGCCGGTGGCTGAGTCTCCTGTGCTGCCAGCAGAAACCGGCTCCACGGCGGGCAATCAGGCCTGGCAGCAGAGCCGGCTCCCCAGTCGGCAGCGGCCATCACCCACCCCCCTGCCAGAACCCGGGACCACAGGTAAGATGGGGCACATCTTAGGGGCCCTGGGGAAGGGTGTAACGCTGGGCCCCAGTGGGTGGGGGTGTTTGGAGTAATTGATCCCCACCCTCCGAGGCCAAGAGCGGGGTGGGGGAATGCCCCAGGGTTTTTCGGTTTCTGTCTGCGTCGGCTCCGCCTGTGTCTCAGAGTCAGAGGCTTTCCCGTTGAAGTCAATGAGAAAATTTTCCTATTGACGTCAATGGGAAAGATCCGATAAAACCGACAAGGGTAGAGGATCCGAAACACAGGGGAGCCGACAATGATAGAAACCGAAACCAATAATCGG
This sequence comes from Sphenodon punctatus, assembly GCA_003113815.1. Lineage (NCBI taxonomy): Eukaryota > Metazoa > Chordata > Lepidosauria > Sphenodontia > Sphenodontidae > Sphenodon > Sphenodon punctatus. Next base: position 1,557,911 of record QEPC01007489.1, on the reverse strand, counting down.
CCTGGAGTCCCACCCCTACAGCTGGGACCCACCACCTTGTCCAGACACTTCATGCTTCTTGACAGGGCTTTATGTAGCTGAGGGTAGCCAACCAGTTGCCTGAAGCTGCTAGAGTTGAATGGAAGTAGGACCCGAAGTCTGGTTTTGTGGCAAGCTTTCAGGTGGCAGTGTGGTTAAGAGAGCTGCCCAGGTTTTAGCAGGTCCCGGGTTTGAGATGAGTGGGGTCTCTCAGAAAGCAAAGTATAATGCCACACGTTGGAAGAGTTTGTACTTTGTTCTCAAGGAGTATCTCAACAGTACAGACCACCATTCTACTCATGTTGTTTCCTCATTAAGTCATAACCTCATTAAGACCATCTAGAAAGCTTTATTTCCCCTAGAAATTCTATTCCATAATTTGCAGCAGACTGATCCATATCACAGGTACCAAAACATATTTTTTGATTATTTTTTTTTGAGCCCTTGGGACGTTGTCTCTGGCAGGGGTGACTTACAAAGAAGTGGCAAAATTCACTTCAGGCCAAATTCTACCCAGCCTTCTTCTCAGTTTAATGGCAAAATTCAAAATAATGGGCTCCTACCTGAGAGATGTTTCCTACATATCAACTTTTTTCAGCAAAAAAACAGTCTCCCTCTTTTAGAAACAATTGCTGCTGCGAATTACTGCACCATGAAGAGACAGTATTAATTAAGACACAGGAAGCAATCATTTCCTGCCTGCCACTAAGTAGTAAAGTACACTTGCCCCCAGAGATACTACTAAGTTTGGCTAAGTCATGAACAGCTCCTTTGAGGCAGTTGATACTTATAGAACACACACCACAGCACAGATTAATGCCTCAGTTACTTACTGCAGTGGAAGTGGAGGGGGCGGGGGAGGAGGGAAGTTTCAACACAGAGAAATTTGAAAGCAAAGCAATTCAGAGTTACAATACACTTTCCCTCATTGGCAAAAGACCCGAGCCATAAATGGCAGATCCCTTTTTAGACCAACGGTCTCATTAAGCCTCTAGTTAAAAGAGGTCAGAGTCCTTCAACTGCTGTAGTACCTCCATTCTACCCAGAAGCCTGCTGCTGAGCAGCACTGGTCTAACTAGACAGTTCTTAGGATAGCTGGGATGGATAGGGTAATCTCCAATTCAGAATATCCTCCTGGAAGATCCATGCTTGGACATGGTACATGGGGTAGATACATTAATTCAGACAAGTACTGACACAGAGGGCTTATGCAATATGCTATGGAGCAAAGGACCACACCAGTGGAAGATTCCTATTAGCCAAAACCAGAATCTGCCTAGAGCTGACAGTGCTTTTTGAATATGAAAATCCAATTTGAAAATTTCCTTTAATTAGTATCTGATTTAGGATTTGAACCCTTGGAAAACATCCCTGTCAGGTGAGCCTGAGCAAGTTCTGGTGGTGTCAGGGTTTGAAGTGGAGGGGGTCATTCGGAACTTGGGCGGATGTCAGGATCAAGGGTGGGAAACAGGTACCAGACGTCAAAACTAAGGAGTCCAAAATCAGGATCAGACGCCAGAGCCAAAGATCACACCAGGGAGTCAGTCCAAGGAGGGACGGTAAGACTAGGTCTAAGGCAGGAAGTGGGGCAAGAATGGGTCCAAGGCTGGGAATCATAACAGAGAAAGGACCAGGCTGGAAGCAGGAAACAAGGAAAGAAGGAAGGAATGGCTATAGAACACAGAAGCAAGACAACAAGAACAAGGAACACTAGGGAACAAGGCTGCAGACAGGATTCACAAAAGGTGGGAACAAGAACAGAAAGAGTTGTTCTACTCAGCTTCCTGCTGCTATCAGCTAGCCTTATATTATTATTATTATTATTATTATTATTATAAGCATTTGTATAGCGCCAGCTGTGTACCTGGCACTTCACAGAACAATAAGATAGACACAGTCCCTGCCTATGGCTTACAATCTAATAGACACGGAGGGAGGAGTCAAATCAGGAAGGTGGGAAGCATAGGACGAGGCTGGGAACCTATCCAGAGTCTAGTGGACGTGGCTTAACAAACACAAGAAGGCCTATACTGCAGTTTCCTGGCCCAACCCTCTGAGTGGTGGTGACAACTGAGAACTGGCCACTACTTTGAAACCTCCAGGGTTTCTGGCTCATGGCATGGTGCTCTGGGTGCAAGGAGACTTGCATTGGACTGAATGTTGCATATAGGCAGTTTGTTAATAGAAAACTGTGGCCTTAAACCCCAGAATTATTGCCTTTTAAAGGCAATCTTTAAAGATCTTTTAAAGGCAAATCTCACCATAAAGAAAAGAAGTTAATACAGTAATTTTACCTATTACTTCTACTTATGTTATACTGGCCCATTCTTTTAAAATCCTGAATTAAAAACAGAGGGGCCTGAATTAAAAACATCAACCACCTTGTTCCTACATTTGCAAATACCATAAGTGGCTGAAAAGACAATTCCCCGACAAAGTCCATAATATCTACAGCAAGCACCCACAAGGCATCGCTTCCATCATATCTGTACTGTTGGGTAGGAACACTGTCATTTCTGTAGCGCTTCCACAGAACGAAGTGTAACACACTTATCTTGTCAAATCTAGAGTACAGCTTTCTACATTACTGTTCGGCACCTATAGCATTTTCTTCCAACTGATTCAGTCAACCTCAGAATGATGTCAATAGGTTTATCATCATCATTCTGTAGTCAGGATTGATGTAGTAACATTCTAACTCCAAAATATGTTTATATTTCCCCCTCAAAGAGTGCAAGCCAGAAATGTCAAGGACCATGGAACTACTTCTAAAAACAACCCTCCTTCCACATGAGATTTTCTGGACAGATTTCTGAAGACTGAAAAAGTAATGACAACAAAAACAAACAAAAACCTGTTGGACATCCCATTAATATATTCTGGTACCCTGTTCTTCTAAATGAAATTATTTTTAAAAAACGAAGGCAAACTATACAGCTATACAACCTACATAGAAAATGCAAGCTCATTCTCAACACCTTGTGTAGCTTCAAAGAAGAATTGAAAATTCTGCACTATGGAGCCAGTTTAGATGCAACCTTCACTGTGGCCTCAATCCTATAATATGCACTGAGGTATATACACTGCTACTTTCAAAGTAGTTTAGGGGAAACTGGATAGCCACTCCCATTAAAATGAGTTGTGTCTAACTTTACTGGAGAGTTTTGAAAACTTCCTATGTATTATCAACCACCACATTACATGCAACTGCCTTTTATGAGGGTTTGGAAATGGCCACAGCAGGTGCAGAATGCAGCAGCCCACCTTGCGTTGACTGTGGGTCACCAAGAACACAGTATACCTGTGCTTCAGAGACTGCATGTGACCCTGATAGCTTTCTGGGTGCTGTTTTTGACCTATAGAGCCCCAAATGGCCTGATATTGCCACATACCCGAAAGACTGCCTCATCCCCTTTGGACCATCGCTTTCCCTCAAGTCAGTGCCATAGCAAGATGTTTGAGGCCCCCGAGTGAAATATCAAATTAGGGGCCCATCTTATGTAAAAGTAAAGCCAAATTAGTCATATTCAACCATTTTCAAATTTAATAATAAACCCTTTATGTTTTAGGAGTTTGAATGCTTAGTTAGTAAATACATATGCTTCAGTGTACTTCTGGCTATTCCATTCTTTGGATTTATTATCAGATTTTCAAGTCCTTAAGATATTCTTTGATGAGCAGAAGGGCAGCCATGTACAACACATATAACTGTGTGCATGGTTAGCACAGCTGTTGATGTCTACAAGTTCTTGAGAAATTCCTGTTTTCTTCTTCCTTTTGGGAAAAGAGTGCGACACCATACTTTTGTAATGATACCTTTCATTAGAAAAAGGTTAAGTGTAGTTCAATTGCTTGGGAATAATCAAATATAATTTAACTGTTGGACGAAAGGTTAGCAGAGGAGCAAAAGGGAATCCACTGTAGAATACACATCAGCAGAAGTCATTTTAATAAGCCAGTTAATGCCATCAGTTCACATCTGGGTCAAATTTATAGCATTTACGAGACAGCAAGGGAAAAAAGGCAGTGCGAAGAAAGGGTCACGAGTCACATTTACCCTGTTTCCATTCAGCTGTATAGAGATCCAGTTTAATTTTCGTTGCATATTTCTAGATCTCTGGTGACCTGCATTTATTTTGTTCTGTCAGCTAGCCATGGGGGAAGTTGGGAAGAAGGTTGTTGGATAATAACCTAGAATCCATTCCAGATAGCTGGCACACTCCATACCTTGCTTTACCAAAGACAGATCAAAGTGAAAAATCACTAGTCAACTTTGCTCTAGAAATGATATGCATATACTAGCTTTTCTCAAACGTGGCCAACAGCATGATATTTGTGGCCACAGCAACCTAGAAACGACCTCCCATCAACCCCTCTCTCAATCAACATTTAATCAGCTTTGCTACGTGAGCCAGATTAGAGCTGGAAAAAAATCCAAAGCAAATATTGAATTTGACAAATCTGGTACATTTGCATCTGTTTTAGCAAAGTGGATACAAAATGGTATTCCCTTCCAGCTTTGTTTGCTGTTTGCCTGTTTTCAATCTTCATTTTGGTATTTTGTTCACACTGGTGGTATTATTTGGCTATTCTTAACAAAATTTTAATGTGAATATGCTAGCTGCATTATGTCACAGAGATGGACCAATCACATTCAGAATTTGAAAAACATCAAATGCCACCATCCTAGCGACCAAAGTACAGAAATTCAAGATACAAAAGAAACAAGAGTACAAATTGCACAGCACTGGTGAATGTGTGTTTGGATAGTCTTTTTTGGGAATGAATGTGTTAATTATCATAACAAATGCCAAAATGAATATTTATTTCACTCCTACCCCAGATGCAAAAAAAAGAAAGACACAAAAAACCCTACAGACTTACCCAATTTTTAGCTGCCATTAGTTCTATTTTAAACAAATACATGCTCAGCATCCAAGTGAAATTAGATGTTGCTGCTGCCCCCTTCACAGACCCTATCTCCTACTTCTTACACTGTCTTTGCCCCTTCTCCCAGGCTGCCCGCTATGCCTGGATCTCCTTCCCTGAACACACATGCTCTGCCCCCGCCTTCTGTACAAATCCCTCTTTTTTTTTTTTTTTTTTAAGTACTTTTTATTGATATTTCCAGCTTTTTACACAGTTCATAAGTACTACATATGTTGTCATGTTATACATTTTTTTCATTAACATTGTGAACATTAACCACAAAACCTGTCAGAGATATTAACCAGTGCGTGTGTTTCCAGCTTTGCTGCATGGTACATTTATTCCTTGTAGGAGTCTTGGTCCTGTCTTTCGAGTCTAATCAGTCACTGTAGGAACAATTAGAGTTGGGTATCGAGTAGAGTTTTTAACTTAATTGACCACTACCGCTCTTTATCTAAAGTTTGCACAATAGGAGCTCATGTTTCTTTAAATCTATGTAGCTTCCCATGTAACCCTGCTTGTAATTTCTCCATTTTGCACATAAATAACATTCTTTGCAACCATTCCTCCATCTGCAGCTCTTCTTGATCTTTCCAGTATCTGAGTATTATATTGATAGCCGCAAGAAATATCATTTTGCACAATTGAATTTTACCTTCCAGCGCTTCCCCCTTCGGATAGAGACCCAGAAGTGCCACCTCAGGCCTAAAGGGAACTATTATCCCAACTAATTGATTTATTACCTTCCAGATTTTACTCCAGAAGGCCTGCACTCTGCTGCAGAACCACCAGCAGTGTAGGTAATCTCCCCACTCTCCGCATCCCCTCCAGCACAATGCTTTACCCCCTGGCACCATGTATCTTGTTCTATCTGGGGTTAGATAGAATCTCATAGTTAATTTTATTTGGGCCTCTTTAATTTCTAAGGAGGAGGCGCATTTATGCATATGGTCCCACACGGTTTTAGCTTCTTGTTCTCCTAGCTCTTTTTTTTAGATCTTTGCTCCATCTTTCAAGATAGAAGTTCTCGGTGCTATATAATATAGATTTGAGCTCTTTATAAATTCTTCCCATTCTACCCGCTGTTTTGCTTTTTTCAAATAATTTTTTTTCAATTTTATATGGATCCCTCCCATAATTCTCTCCCAAAGTACACAGACTTTTTAGTTGTAAATATTGGAGAGGTTCCACTTTTTGCTGTATTAGCGATTCTATTTTTTGTATGGGAATAAACCTCCCTTTGTTGAATAGTTGATGCATTTTGGTGACTCCTCTCTTTTTTAGTTTATTTCTCAAATCCGGGGCTAGTTGTGATATAATGGCCTCTTTCGAATCAATGGGGGTGTATGGGGATCTACCTGTTATTATTTTTGCCTTTTTTTGTAATTTCCTCCAATTTTTTAGTATGGGTTCTAAGAAAGGGTGTAGTTTTGTTGAGGGCAATTGACCATCATTTCGATCTAGTATTGCACTTTTTAATGATTCCACTTGCATGGCCTTCCTTTCTATCTCCACCCAATCCTGGACATCCCCTTGTGAACACCAGTCTGAAAGGGCTCCCAACACTGCCACTTTATAATATGTTTCCAAATCTGGTAGATTTATCCCACCTTTATCCCTTGTTTTCATAAGGGTTATTTTTTTCATTCTTGGTTTCCTGCCATTCCAGATTAGATTACTTAACATACGGTGGCATTTCTTAAAGAAGGTCTTCAGTAAATGAATTGGCAGCGTGGTGAATCTGTATAAAATTTTTGGGAGTGTTATCATTTTATATAAGTTTATTTTCCCCAGCCATGTTACCATCAGATGCCTCCAAGGCCTTGTTTCTTCCTCCAATTTATTTAGAAGGGGGGCGTAGTTTTTCTCATATAGCTCTTTAGTGTTTCTGGGTAAGATAATCCCCAAATATTTTAAGCCTGTCTTACTTATAGGGAAGGGCAGCGTCTTTGCCAAAAGTTGTTCCTGCTGTTTGTCCTTACCGAATACTAATGCATAAGACTTTTCTCTGTTAATTCTCTATCCAGAGATTCCCCCAAACTCTGCGAATACTTTTAATAATTCTTTTCATGAGGCTTCTGGTTCTGTTATATAAAGTAATAAGTCATCCGCAAATAGGGAGACTTTGTGTTCCCTTCCTCCAATTTCTACCCCTTTAATTTTATCGTTTTGACGAATTGCAATTGCCAATACCTCCAAGACAACAGCAGCGGGGACAGAGGGCAACCCTGCCTAGTCCTTCTTTGCAGCTGAAAACTTTCGGATAGCTCCTCATTAATTAAAATTTTTGAATGCGGCTTTTTATAAATCGTTTTGATCCAATTTAGGAAGTTTCCCTTAAATCCCATTTTCCCCAATGTGAGGAGGAGACACTCTATTTCCACTAAATCAAAGGCCTTCTCCGCATCTACTGAGATTATGTCGGCTGGGGTCTTACTCAGTTCTAAATTGTGTATTATGTTTATTGCCTTCCTTATGTTGTCTTTCCCCTGTCTCCCAGGTATGAACCCAGCTTGATTGGAGTGAAAGCAGAACAGAAAAAGATAGCTGAGCTGCTCAATGCAGTGGGACTGGTGGATGTTTGGAGACACAAACGAGAACGCAAGAGAATACTCATATTACTCAATGGTGCACAACATGTATTCACGCATAGATCATGTATTGGGCTCAAAAATGGAGCTGGGAAGATGCTGTAAATGTTTTATTTTGCCGGTGGTACTTTCAGACCACAATGCGATTATATCCACATTTAGGGACCCAGAGGAGCCAAAAAGAGCTGAAGGGAACTGGAGGCTAAAAAGATTCATTTTAAATGTAAAGGAAAATAGAGAACAAATTTTAGAAAACATAAGGGAGTTTTTTGAACTAAACGAGTTCTCAGTCTCCTCCCCAGGAATATTGTGGGAAGCAGCCAAGGCAGTAATGAGGGGAAAGATAATCTCGCTCCAAATCCCTCTTTTAAAACCTCTCTCTTCCATCAGGCCATTCCTAGCTCTTCACCCCCACAGACTGCTCACTAAGGCTCCTTCTTTTGTCCTATCAGTGCCCCTTCTACCCTGTAACTAAGCTTAGCATGTGCACTTGCAACTTCATGAATTTATCCCTGTCTCTCCCTAAATTCCACTTTCCCTTCTTTTCCATCCTAGATTGTAAGCCTCCTGGGGCAGAAACCGGTTTCTAGTTAAATGACTGTTCAGTCCCAGGCACATTGCTTGTGCTATACAAACATTTGACTGTTTGACAGTCATTACAACCTCTATATAATACACATCCCTGAACCACAATCAGAGTTCATTATACCAGGGTTTCACAAATTTGCTCCAAATTGCCAAATCCTATTTGAGCATTGCAAACACTCCTTGGTTTGCAATGCTCAAAATGGGGACAATACTGGCAAAATGTTGGAGACCACACTGCTTTCTGCACTTAAATGATTAGTCTCTGGGAAATCCCTCAGTTGACTGATATACTAAAAGACCCTCTAGTCAATACCATTTTTGTTTGTTTGGTTTTAAATCCTATTCCAAAAATCTATAGTGCGTGATGGTTATTTCTGGTATTACCTGCTCAGGAAGCAGCATCTATAGTAGCCATTAGATTCTATTTAGTCAATAAACACTAGTATTAATGACTGCATTAAATTGTATCTCCCATGCATAAACCATGCGGTCTCATCTATCATTAATCTTTGGGGTTAAAATCTGCAGTCTATTTTCAACCTAAAGTATTGATTTGTCATTTTTGCAAACAAAAAAATGCCAATGATTGTAATTATCATCACCTATTTTTAGCTCTGTGCAGGTAATTTTTGTCACACTAAAGTGGGTGACACATGGACACAGTTATCTGAAATGTCATCACAGTAAGACTTCTGCATGGCTATGGCTGTCCTCCTTTGGCAATGTATAGCAACACCATCTGTGCCACCCAAGAATATGAGACATGAAGTAAACAATGAGTCAATGCAATGTTGTCTCAAAAAAGGCAAATGCCAGATTTTGGGCTGCATCGTATCCAAAACACAAGAAATGGTGGTGCCACTTTACTTGGCGCTGGTGAGACCTCACCTGGAATACCGTGTTCAGTTTGGCGCACCACACTTTGAGGATGTAGACAAACTGGGGGACATTCAAAGGAGAGCACCTAAGATGGTAAAGGGGCAGGAATAAGGATGAAATTAATTGCCTTTTTCCTCTGTGTGGATTTTATCTGCATCTGGAATATGCTGCATAGATCTGGTGCAGCTCTTTGGCCATGCTGAATCTCCACTGCCCATTCCAACTGAAGACTGATTATGTGTGGCCCCATTATATCCAACACACATAATACAAAATACTTTTTTGCACACATGCAAAAAAGATTTGGTTTAGAGCACATGCACAAAATGATGCCATGCATTCATGCACCACAGCACCATGCCATTTTGCAATGGTGCTGCACCCAATCCAGATCTCCAGTGGTATGGGGGGCAGACTGCGACTACTGTACGTTTCACCAGATGCCGATCTAAATGGGTAGATCCAGAGGCAGAATTACCCCAGAAATTTTGTTTCACTTCTAATATGAGGTCTGTTCAGCCCAAAGAAAAGACAAATATGGGGGACACGATAGCATGTTTTTAAGTGTTAGTAAAAGGTCAACCCAAGTACTTGGGCTTTGTTAACATATCATGTTACAGTTAAGGATGTAATGCTCCAGGGCAGAGGTGAGGAACTTTCAGCCTATGGTCAACTTCCAGCCCTGGGCCACTTCTGTCCAGCCCCTTGGGATATCTCCTGGCTCCCATGCAACGTGGCCTGCCTTCCATTATTGCCTGGCCCATAGTCTCTCGGCTGGCCACATTGTATGGAGCTAGGAGGAAGTGTACAATACAGGTCAGAAGTGTGGTGTGCTGGGAGCCAATGGGAGATGGGGTGGCTGTTACCCCGAGATTCTCCCAGGAATTAGATCCACCATGGGGTCAGGGATCTCTATAGGAAAACTTAAGTTTCCTCACCAAAAAGTCACAATAGACAATTATGACTAAATACTACAATTTATTGCCCTGCTAAAATGGCTTACCCACTACTATAAAAGCACAGCAGAAGCATGCAACAAGAAAGGTTATTGATTACAAATATATATTCTTGGAGAATATATCTCACCACACATATATCTCAGGTCCCAAAAAAGTTGTCCAGGGTCTGTGGGTCCTGCTGGGGAATATGTTAACTTGCTGCTATGCTGGACACTTGATAATAATTAAAGAAAAAATAGTAAAAAGAAAAGAAAAGTTAAAGAAAAATATAAAACAAAATTTGTCCAGAAGTTGAGGAATGGCCCCTCAACAGGCAAGGAGAATGGAAGCTCAAAAAAGGCAGGGGAAAGACAGAGAAGCACTCAGGGAACTCTGCCCACAAGGCTGAGTAAAAAAATTGAATTTTAAAAAAAAAATTGAAAGTAGGAATTGCCCTTTTCTTGGGCAAAAAGGAGGAAAATCCCAGCTGGGAACAAATAAAAAGAAACGGTAGAAATTGCCCTTTTCTCAGACAAAAGATTAGAAATCCCAACTGGGAATTAAAATAGCTTTAAAAATAGTGAAGAAAAAAAAACAAAAGAATTAACATTTTAAGGCAAAAAGAGAAATTAAAACAAAAATGGCTTGGAAAGAGTGAAAAATGAGAAAAATAAAATGAAATAAATAAATAAAAATAAAATAAAAGAGAAAAGTAACAGCTTAAGAAGCTTAAAATAACTTTTAAAATGGAAAATAAAAGACTTAGGAAAAAGACATAAAAGTAAAGAATTAACGCAAAGAAAAAAACTAAGTCCCTTCAGGCCTATTCAGGCCTTTGCCTTTCAGCAAGTCTCCATAGCAAGCAAAATCTTCCTCTAATGTCAACAATATCCTACCAGTCTTTATACCATTTCTGAGAGTCTTGCAATATGGCTGCCATGCTCCAATCATAGGCAAACAGGTCAGGGGTCCACCAATCAGAATGAAGTTTGCCTCTTGCCAAGTGAGGACGCTAAAGAAAGATGTTTTTGGTTTCCATTTCTCCACAGCCGTATCTCCTTCTTGGTTATTTTTGACTTCACCCTTCCTTCTATGAACCAAGACCATGGTAACCTTTTACCGGTCCTGATCTTTGTCCCATTTCAATAGAGTCTATTAGCTCAATGGAGCTCTATGAAACCCAATGGAGTCTATTAGCTTTACTGAAGTTTTATTGAATTCTATTAATTCTACATAATTTCATATAGGGATTCTTTTCAGGAAGTTGTTCAAGAACAGATGCTATATCTGCCTTGGTTCTACTCACTTTAGAAAGAAATTTCTAGAGCAAACACATTTTCTCGTTAAGACACAATTCAAAGGAACAATTACTTATTCCTCTGAATGGTGTATTTAGGTATAATTTGAAGCCAAATTCACTAATTAAATACATTATTCTTAATGTCTTTAGTGTCTAATTTCTCCCCTAGATTTCTTAATTTCTCCCCTAACCTAGTCTCTAATTTCTCCCCTAGATTTCCTAATCTATACAGAATTCTTTCATTAAAATATCTTAAAACAATTTGGAATTTACATTGGGAAATATGTTGATTAATACTACTCTGATTAACAGCCTTGAAAACCCTTATTTAGCTTAAAAATTAAACCTATTAAACCTTTAGCATTTGAGATATGATTGAAACAGTAAAACACTTTTTCTGCAGGGTGGTGGTGTTTCTCTATTATCAATATTACAGCTTTATTATTAGCTGAAAACATTTTTTCAACTCATTTAATTTTATGAGAAACTGTTTTGACCCAAACTTGCAAAAAGACCTTGGGTCCCAGAAACAAACATGTTATCAGTGTCTCTTCTAATTCCTTTGTACCAATTATTCTAAAAGTCTGCTAAAAAGCAAACTGCTTTCTTTAGGCCAAATTACATCTTGTCTCCTCAATAAATCAGACCCTAACTTAAGGACTGCTATTGCTTAAAATGTGAATAAAGACAAGTATATTAATAAAAGACAATTTCAATGGGTGGGGAACATATCTAAAAAAAAGTCTGTTGCTGAAGAGAGATGAAGAAACCAACATAAAACAAAGAAGCACGTAGATTCCAGTAAAAACAACAAACTATGATCAAATGGCAAGTAAGTTATTAAACAGCAATCAATAATGAACCATAAATACATATTATATCCAAACAGGTGAACAGAGCCATATTAGAAACCAGTGTCTATACTATGAAATACCGCTAGAGGACCCCATGTTGATGTTATGACTTCTTCTAACAACTTCTAACATCTTCAAACAACTATATTGTTTACTGCATATTTTCTGTGCCCCAACTAATGAAGTCAAAACAAGATTGTATAGTGTTAAATAAAGTCAATCCAACACCACAGTGTTTACCCCTAAGTGTAGTTTTACTATGAAACCAAAACAAGATAATATTCAGTGAAAGGCCAAAGTGTTTACTGCTAGTTGTACAGCGTGCCATAGGTTGCAAGAAAGGAAGAGAAAAGAAAGAAAAACTGATTCCATGGCCTAGTCTGAAACATGAACACTTTAAAACTATGATGGATTTTATCCATAGTTAGGATGGAAAAGTAAATTCAGACCTAAGTAGATCCTATAATGAATCCCTCTCCCTCAGCTGGGAACTTCCTGGGCACCCCAGTTAATCCAACAAACACAGCAAACAACATGGCTAAAAGTTGTCACCTGTTTTAAAGGCTGTGGCTTCTTGTGCTATATTAGTGCCCACGATACCCACTGCCTGGAGGGGGGGTGTCAAAGAACTGCACTGACAGAATCTGGCAGAACCACCAACAAAACAGGGTTTGCTTCAATTTCTGGGTGTACAGCCAAGTATGTAATCAAGATAAACCAAATAACACTTTTAATAAACATCTTTCAGCACAGAAATAATGACCAAAAAACCTGTCAAAAACTGACCTGTCTTAGCAATTCAAGGGCTGAAATGGGCCTACTTTTCAGGCCTAAATTTTCTACTCTACCTGGCAGACAGTATGAAAGGGGCTGGCAGAACACCATGTTTCCCCAGGTGGGGAGCCAGGTCCTGGAGGGTGTGGCAGCCAGGCAAGAGGAAAGCCCTGGGTAATGCAACAGAGTTCCCCAGGGTGGGAGTCCCAGCCCCATGAAGTCTGCTGAGAGGGGGGCCTGTGCGGAGCAGGACCCTGGTGATTCAGCAGGTTCCCCCGCTGGGCTGCAGCTGAGCAGTACTGAAGAAAGGTCTTTGTCTGCAGTCTCCGGTTCTAGTGAATGGGTGTCAATACACAGAATGCTTGCCACTGTTTCAGCCAGCAAACAGGGGGAAGTGTTACATTAGGTTGCACAAATCTGGGAGAAACCCACATGGGTTTGCTGAGGCTTGTTCCATGGAACATATCTGGGGAAATCCTCAGTAATCCTGTGGGACAGTCATAAACAAACACACCACAAAAGCGACATGTTTACTGGCACACCCTGGCTAGCTGCCTAGGCACCATTAGTCAGCTAGACGGTAGACTCTCTTTTGCTAAATTACACACACACACACACAGGGCTCTAGGGGCTTTGCCTTGAGTCCCTGATGGTGCCTGGCTCTGTCACTGGGCTTCCCACTCAGAAGGGGTCTAAGGAGGGACACATACACCCCTCTCTTGCTTATACTTGTCACAGTAAGGTGATTCAGGCTGCCCTGCCAATTTGTACACACCCCCACGTGAACCCCCCCCCCAATCACCCCATGGACCCGGGCGCCCATCTTACGGTGGCGTGTGTAGAGGCGCACTCCCACGACTCATGTGCCGCCCCCCATGCCCCCGTATGGAGCAACCTGTTTTTCCTGGTTGCTCCGTGTAGGGGCATTGGTGGACAGTGTAAGGCACACACCCAGTGCACACCCATACCCCGCTGTGTGAATGTCCCCCTCACCAGAGGTGCGCTGATGCTCCACACAGTGAACATGGACCAGGTCGGAAGGCAAGTCCATCTAAAAAAGGGCCAAACGGCCAATGTCTAAAGGGGATGTGGCCACATCAGAAACAGGGCAAGGCAAAGAAACTCTTCCGCCTCTTTCTGATGTGACCTCTCCACCCCACCTTTGGAGTGTTGTGACATCAGAAAATCCCACAGAGAGTGTGGCCGTGTCAGAAAAGAGGTGGGAGAGTATCTCCCTCCCCACCCCACCCCCCACAAGCCCCTTGAATTGGCCTGTACCCACCCTCACACCCCAATAAATTGGAGAAATCAGTCTTCCCTTCCCCCCCCCTCCCGGAGCCCAGAGACATTGACCCAAAGGAGTGGCAACCCTACCTCAGATGCTTTAAAAACCACCTCATTTCTAAAACACAAGTGAAAAGTGGGCTCCTTTTAGAATACCCAAATATGAAACCACAAATCAAATCGTAGCCCAATTCAGTTACTGTAGAGGCTGGGTTATATAACAAGCTGCTGTTTCATTCCTACCAAACCCCTCCAGCTCCTCCTGCTTTCTTCGATTCATACCATTCACAAAGGTGGAGGCAGCAGTATTATTACTTCCATAGAATATGAAGCAATCAATGAAAACTCTCTGAGTTGATGGTTGAAAATTTGCCAGCCAACAGCTAATGACATGAATGCTCACCTCTCACAGGAAAGTGCTGTATTATTAAGAGCTGCTATTCTCCTTCCAAACACTCAAGGGAGCTATGAGCCCACAGTTGTATGGTTGTTTTTTGTTGTTTTTTTAAGTCCAGTAAGTGAACTAACATTGCAACGGTTTGTGCTTTTCTTTGTCCTTCAAAAACAAACAAACCCCCAAACCCTGCAACTGTAAATCCATGAGACATTCCTATTTATATTATTAAATAGTAGGCAATTTACAGTGAGATATTTATCAGAAAGCAGTTTTAAAAACAACACGTATCCTGGAGATACAAGTGTCAAATATAGTGTTAATCATATTTTGACAATAATTACATGGAAAAAAACACAAAGAAAAAGCAGAGACCACAACACAATAATAATTTTAAAAATGAGCAGACTGTATTTGTGAGACACTAGGTTTTTGTTTTTACCAAATTCTGTTCCCACCCTTCTTTCTTCCACAAACATGTGCCCATGCCTATTCCCTTTTTCATTCTAGAGGGCTGGGGGCCTTTTTCATACAGATAACCATCTTCTTCTATTCCCCTAGTCTAGGTTGTTCTGTTGTGTCCAGGGTTGCAACCTGCCAAGGCACAAGTCCCCACAAGTTCACGGCCAATGGCTCAGGCCATGCACTGGTTCTCTATTTTGAAGTGCCGAATTCCCACACAGTGCATATAGACACGCACAAAAACACACACTCTACTCTGTCCACCAACTTTCCCTGGCTAGGGCCTGCCCACAATGTGAGGCGAGTATTCCATACTGGACTTCCAGTCTTTTGCCTTTGGTTGAGCACCTGGTAGGTCCCCAGCTCTGTGACCCTCTAGCCTGCTGCCTCTCCCCACCCACCCCCATGCCAGACAGCTCCAGAGAAGCCCTGCGTAAGTCAGGACCTTGGGATAAGTTCCAGTTTTCTGGAACTCTCCAACTTGGGGCCCTCCTAAGGCAATTTCCTGTCTACCTGAGGAAAGCCCTCTGGCTGTGGGCCCTGCCTCCATGTTTTCATGGGTCATCTCTGGGTGAAGTCTTTATTTCCACTTGTTATCTAGGGTGCTTGGATAACCCATGGATTTTTTTTCCAGGGGGCAGGGACAAATCACATTAGAAATGTGTGGTGTGTGGGGGAGAGGCTTTCCCATCCCCTGACACCACCTCACTCCCTTTAGGTCATGATGTTATGGTGTTTTGAAGGGGTAATGGCATATCAGAAATGGGTGGAAGAGTCCCTTTGCCCTGCCTCCTACTGACATGACCTATTGGGTCAAAGCTTTGGGAAAGGTGGTAACTCTAGCCCTGCCTCTCTCTAATAATCCCCCTTGCTGAGCTGCTGTAAGTGCACTGCCGCTGACTAGCACCTTCCTGCCCAGCTGGGAGCACTCAAACTACTTCAAACTGGCTCATCAGCAGGCATTTCAATTTGACTCCTTAGCCATTATGGTACAGGTACCTGTCCCTGCAGCTGATCTGAGGATACACCCTGCATTGGATTATCACACCTGTTAAGGCATTGGTGCATCTAACAACAGTATTAGCTTTGCACCGTCTGATGGCACTAGTGTTTTCAACACACTCAGCTCCCAGCAAATCAATTGATTGGTTTCATAATCGATCCATCTAATGCCCAGTTGTTTGCAGTGGCATCTCATTTCAAATGCCTCAGGTTTTACGTACATAAATATTCCAACTTTTACACCCTTATAACACTACTGACCATACTTAAGTGTTTTTCTCTAGTGTTGAAGTCCCTAGTTAAAACCTGGATCTTTCTATAATGATTTAGTTCAAAATGCAAAGATACAGAGTGAGTGAATGATTGGAGCTTAATGGCACAGTGACCATCAAGCCATACTGCCCCAAACAAAAGGTAGAGAACAAAGGTGGAAGATCATTTAGAAGGATGCTATTCTACATCTGGATTTGGAGTTGGCAAAATCTTATAGCAGTAGATCCATCCTAAAGATACGGCGCATATATATATATATATATATATATATATATATATATATATATATATATATATATATATATAAGGAATGCTTGGGGGGGAGGGGGAGTCCTTAATTACATATGAATAGTCTTGCTTAAACAACATGAAGTCCTTTCTATTCTGGGGTCTCAAACACTTTTTTTAAAAGGTTAACTCGTATAATAATGTACGCTATGGCCCTATGGAGGAGCTGCAGTGCAGGGGGGATGGGTGGAGGCTGTGGTGGGTGGGTGGGTGTGCGGCGTGTGTGCGGCCCATTGCACAGACACATATCCATCTCCACGCATGGAGGCACCTCTGTTTTCTCCGGTGTCTCTGTACATGGGGAATCGGTGGAGATGGGTAGAGTGCGGAAGCATGCACGCGCCCCTACCCATCCCCACTAGCAGTCGCACAGATGCCCACCCAGCCAGTCGCCCACGTGGGTGAGCGTCTTGCGTGAAAAGGACCTATGATTGCCTTAAAATGCAAGTTAGGAATCAGAACTAGCACTACTATATTGGAAAGAGGGGTGACCATATCAAGAAGATATTTTTGTGGCTCAGAGCTTTCCTATACAAGGAGACCCAGACCAGTATCATCCTTTTCTTCTTCCTTAATGCCAAAGAGATGAATTACAAGTAATGACTTAAACTTACTACCTTTGAACTATGCATAGCAGCCTCTAAACCAGAAGTGACGAAACTGTGGCTCCACATGTAAAGAGCCACATGCAACTCTTTGAGCGTTTATACACAAGACGCTACCACCCAGGCCCACGCAGTGGACACGTCGTATTGCCCATGTAAAAGGGGCGGGGGGCATGCTCCCACGCACACAAACCCCACCTTCCCGCACGAAGCAACCCAGAGACTCCCAGGTTGCGCTATATGGAGGCATAGGTGGTCGGCAGGTGGATGGGAGTGCACACCCATCCGCTGCCGTTTAAACCCTCCCCCACCCAGTGGAAATGCGTCCGTGCTCCACTAAGCGCATACGGACCCACCCCTCCTGCGCGCTCTCTCTCACTCACTCACACACACACACACACACGTACGTACGTATAAATATGGCCTTTAGTCCCATTGTAGTAAATGCATGAAGCTCTTGAAATCAGAAAATTTTGCCCACCCCTGCTCTATACTTTTCTATAAGGATAATGAACTAGATTCTGACAAGACTGTCAACAACCCAGTGCCTTACAGCCACCCAAGTTCCCCAGTATACAGTTTAGTAGAGTATTCTTCCCCACACACTGCTATTTCCAATGTAATTTCATCCAGGACTCAGTTTTATTTATTAAATTCATATATCAATGAAACACCTCCTGCCACCCGCACTCTAACAGTAAGGATAAAAGGGGGTGAGAATGCATTATAAAAATAAATATTCAGCTTCCTGCTGGAATAGAGAAGTACAGGCATAAACTCATAATGGCAGGTTTAACTCTTCCATTCACACATGCAGATATTGCCTCCGCCTGAGAAAAGGACACCAATATAGTGGCCTAAACAAACATTTGATGGGGTTTTATCCTGTGGCTCAGACACAAGCACACTGACTTTTCCATCAGTGCTTTCCAAGAAATATAGTTCCCTTGGGGGTAGAGGGTAAGAGCGATGATGCTCTCCCAGCCCCTACCTCCCCCGGATTAAGCATGCAATCACCAGGTACTAACGGAGCTTACTCAAGATGTGAATAAATGGAAGTGGCACACCATTATTAATGGCCATTGTTCCGACTCCATGCCAAAATAGCACAAGTCTAATATACAAACATTTATACCTTTCAACTACCTTCCTGTTCTAGGGCTGCTGCTAAAATACTTACAGTAAAATGTACTCTCCCCTTCATAAATCTCTTTCTTAATGGTACATGACTTAGGACAAGAACTGTAATTTCTCCAGATTTACTGCACTGGCACAAAAGTGGGAGGGGGATCATATCCTGGCAACACAACCCATTTAATTAAAGTCCTGGGATATCCAGGCTCTGCTGGGTTAGAGCATACTAGTATATGGGCTGCAAGCAAGGATTACATCTCACATCAGAGGGTGATTTCAGACGTGCACAGGGCATGTCCAACCATGCACCAGGATCCATTTCGTTTTGGATCCCGTTGAGGAATCAGACCGGCCGTCCTTCAGACGTGCTGGCCTGATTCCCTGTGGCGGTCAGGTCGGGGGCGGGGCTGCACAGTGTAACGTGCAGCCGCACACCCCCGCCCCCCTGGCTGCCCGCCGTGAGACGGGTGGGCACAACGGTCAATCCAGCCGCTGCGCGTGATTCCCTCCCGTGGTCAGGACTTTCGCCAATTCCAGCCTGTGGCCAATCTAACCACGCTTCTGGACCATTGGGTGGTTGGAGGTCCGAAAGCGTGGTCAAAGGGATTCCCACCGGGGTTCACGGAGGTGAACATCTGGCAGGAACCACCGTGGGTACTTTCAGACGTTACGATACTGCGGCCACCACAGGGGGTTCACTGTGGTTGACCGTGGTATCATAACGTCTGAAATTTCCCACAGTAGCTAATTTGGATGAAATCTTAAAACCACTTAGGCCATTTTAAAAATGAGCACAACTGGGGGGCAGGTCCATGTCCACTGAGTTAGATGAGCACCCATGCCCATGGAGTGAGTGGAGAAGGGTTCAAGTGAGTGGCTCCCTGGGTGGGTACCCTGGCAGTCTCCACGTGCTCCCCCTGCCACAGACCATGGGGGAGGAAGAAGCGCGCCAGGCTGGCCTCGGATATCGACATGTCCCGGCCGAGTGCTGGAAAACCCATGTTCCCCAGCACTCCCGGACAGTTCCTGTGCCTTGCAAAGGCTGTTTCCCAGCCCACAGTGCCTCTGAATGGCAGACCACTCAACCAACATGGCTAATCTGTCACTGTTCATACGGGCTGGGGATGCGTGGGCACTTGTCCCCATGCACCATTCTGCCTACCCCCACATGGAGCACTCTGGCTTTTTCACCAGCGCTCTGAGAGTGGTCATGGGTGGGTGCTGCATGGGTCCGGGAGCACGTACCCTCGCCCCCCAACACCTTCAGATGGGTGCTTGAGTGGGTGGACTCACGTGGTAGTATCTAGTCTAAAAACGGCCTTTCTCCAGAGTAGCCCCAATGAAGTTAATGGGATTACTTTGGAGTAACTGGCTTTACAGTTGCAGCCATGGGTTTGTCATTATAACACTCCCCCACCACAATCCTTTTTCCTATAAGCTCAACTGCTGTAAAAGAGCTCAAAAGTCATTTCAGGCTTGTTCACTGATCAGAAAATGGGAGAAGGGGAGTTATTTCCCTCCCATGGTGGCATAGTGAACAGCAGGAAGCTGAGGCATACAAGAACATGAACAAAATGGTGCTGCCATGTTGCTCCCCATGTGATAGGAGGTGCAACCAGCAGGTTCAGCACTCTGAAGATGGAGGACAAAGCTGCTGGCCATATGGCCCAGTGTGGGAAGAATCTACACAGGACCGCCTTGTGATGGCAGGCACCTCTCTTCCAAACTACTGAAGTTAGCCATGTGGAACTCAATCTCTTGCGGGGGGGGGGGGGTGCTAGAGGTCTTCCAAACCCCTGGGGACTCTCCCAGTGTATGAACTTGTCATCCTGATGCAGGATCACGTCGTCATTCAGGCAAACTGTGACCTCAGGGCCCCACAGGGAGGGGCTATGCACAGTCCTCAGAGACATGGGACACATGAATAAGCTTGAAATGACAACAGGAGTATGAGAAGCTCTGGCTTAAAACATAGGGCCAGCTGGTCTGAAATGCAGATAGCCCAAGTCTGTGGAGGGCCCACAGTGATTCAGGAGTAAGGCTGATTTTAACATTTTGTAGATTCTGATCATCAGTTGGAACAGGCCAGTTGGCCCATTCCAATCAAAAACTGGAACCCATATTTTGTCCAAATTGTTGGAATCAAAAATATTTTTATTTATTTCTTTTTAAAAAGCCATTGCACATACACAAATTGGCCACCGAGCTGTTCTTTGTATGCCCCCAAATTGCCACTGCCCTCACCCCTAAATGACGGCGACACTACCACCATTTCGTGCATGCGCAGTGGCTATTATTATTGGTTGGGATTCTGACCAGAACATTCTGATCGAGAAGGTTACAGCTGTTCCGTTTTCAGTGAAATGTTCCATGAAAACAGAACACCTCTTCTGGCCCACCCCCTCAGGAGGGCCACCCCCTCATATCCAACTGTCCATGAACAAACTAGAAACAATGGGTGTGTAATATATGGGCCCATAGGGCCTCCAATGCAGGGAGCCCTGACCTCTGAGACAGGGATGTAATATTTATCTGCACATTAAAAATTCACTATGGCAACATTTTCATTTTTCCATTGAGCAAGTCAGTCAGGAGAGGCCCACACCACCATTTTGTATCGTGACGTGCTCCCACTTCCATGGATTTGGCACCATCCAGGGAGACTTGTTTTGTTTCATTCTTGCAATTTAGAGGGTTCTGTTGTTGTTTTCTTAAACAATTCTTTACAGTCAAAATCTTTTAAAGTTAATCTGAGCTCATTTACATTTTTAATATTTATTATTATTATTTATTATTAGCAAGCATTTATATAGCACCAGCAATGTACCTGGCGCTTTACAAAATAATTGAATAGATATGGTCCCTGCCCTAGGGCTTACAATCTGAGAGACCGGTGGGTGGGGGGGAGACGAAGGAAGGGGAACAGAGGAAGAGACAAGGAGTGTAACATTCACGAGGATGTGAGGTCCCAGGTGCACGTGCTTGGCTTGGTTACATCAAGAATTATGGCTGGTTGGTCCATGTGGTGAGGATATGAGTACACAGACCACAGGTAACAGATTGTACTGGATGGAAGGTATCAGCAGGAGTTAGGTGAGGGGAACAAGAAGTCAGGAAGGGCAGAGTGGAAGAGGTGGATCTTGAGGAGGGATCTCAAGGTACGAAGGGAGGGGGCGAAGCAGATGTGGGGAGGGAGTTCCAGGCGTGGGGGGCAGCTACGGAGAAGGGACAAATGCGGTTAGGGGAGCAGGGGAGGCATGGGAGGGTAAGAAGGGGGACGGAGGAGGAGCGGAGTTCACAGACTGGAGTAGGGAGGGAAATTAGCACAGAGAGGATGGGGGGAGCAAGGTTGTGAAGAGCTTTGTAGGTGAAGACTAGGAGCTTGTGCAGGATTCATTCAGGAAGGGGGAGCCAGTGAGGAGAGGATCCCCCCTCCTCCAGTAAGGCAGTGGACGCAGTCAGTCTCTCTGTGCCTGCCTCCGTGCCCGCCTGGCTGCCCCTGAAGTGGAACCACTCCTGGGGAGTGGTGGTAGACGTTCGGCTGGGGAGGGGGGAGAAGCATTGGGAGGCCATGCTTGTCTATGGCCATTCAGCTGAATGTCAGGTAAGGCAGGCAAGGGGTGCCAAACCGGGGGGGAGAGAAGTATGGGGAGGCCATGCTTTTCCATGGTTGCTTGGAGTGGTGGAGAATGGGAATCCTTCCTGTCCAGAGGGAGTACATTTTATGCAAATTTACACATTTGCATAATTAGGTGGGCCCTAATTATGCAAATTAGGCCCCACACCAAGACTTCGCACATGGCCTCACAAACCCTGGGGCCGGCCCAGCCCACCAGGCTAGACTGTGTAGCACTTATCGAGGTGGCGTCAGCAATACCTCAGGGTTGTGGAATGCTAGAGGGAAGAAAAGGAGGAGATAGTGCTACAGTGGCCTCAAGTGAAGCCTGGCAAAGGGTCATAGAAGCCATCAGACCTAGTAAACTGAAGAAAACATTGTAAGGATGAGCAGAATTACATTTTATTACATCGGTAATTTGAGTAATGGCAAGATATCCGTCAGGTGGAGCGAAGGCAGCTGCTTTAGCAGTGTCCAACTCCGTCCCCACAAACTTTAAGTTCTTAACAGGTGTCAAGGAAGAGTTCTCCCAGTTAATGTGAAAACCTAGCTTCGGAAGGGTTGGATAAGGCCATATGTATCTGGGTAGTCAGCAATTTGTCTGATGAGGCTGTAAACAGTCAATCATCCAAGTACGGAAATACATGAATTCTTTGCTTGTGGAAATAGGCTACTATAGGGGCCAGACATTTAGTGAACGTTCTAGGTGTAGTAGGTAAGCCAAATGGTAACACTCTGAATTGGTAATGCTATGGCAAGGGCAGTAGCGGCTGGTGGGTTTGGAGGCTGGTGGGGCAGTGGGTGGGTTGAACATACCTTCATCGCCGGTGGGCCAGCAGGCCTAAGGGTGGAGTATGGCTCAGGGGTGGAGCCGGGGCAACGGTAGGCAGAGCCAGCAGTGCACATGCAAACACAAAGCAAGCAAAGCAAACCTTCTTAAGCCAACAATATTATGTTAAGTCCTTAGCACACCACAAAAACAGCAGCATTGAGTTCCACTTGTCCCTTGGCACCCAAAACATGCTACACAGTTCTGTTGCAATGTAAAAGACAGCTAATGTAACAAGACAGGGAACATTCATGCAAAGACTAGCCACAGTGAACCAACATGTGGCATGGTGTTCTTGCAGAAAAGCCAAACTGGCACTGCAAAGAGGCCATTTTAAAACACAGGGAACATTGCAGCAAAGATTAGAAACCCTTTCATCCAAGCTCCCAGGTCACCCCACCCAAAAAACAGAAAACAGGTAGTTTAGGTGGAAAACAGCAATGGGACCATTTGTAGCCATGACCATTGAGGGCCCCCACAAAATGGCCACCGCTTTTGCACATGCTTGGGACTTGGGAGAGGAGGAGGGGGAACCAGCAGTGCACATGCAAACACAGACAAAACAAAGCAAACCATCTTAAACCAACAATATTATGTCAAGTCCTTAGCACACCACAAAAACAGCAGTGTTGAGTTCTACTTGCCCCTTGGCACCTAAAACATGCTACACAGTTTTAAGTAGAAATTAAGGTTTCTGTAGAAGATGGAAAAACAGCATGCTTATTTTCCACAGATACAAAAAAAAAAAAAAACAGAAAGAAAATAAAAGGGGGAAAAAAGCAATTGGGAGAATGGGGGGGATACTAAATGGATGTTTCTGCACATACACACACAAAAACTCCAGCCATACACAACCCAGCCTGACAACATTTCTACTTTTAAGGGTGAAATTACTGTAACACACTGTTTACACAGCAGAAATCAGGAGAAATTATGCTGTGTCACACATTGCCAAATCAATAAAAAGGTATAATTGGAGTGTTGCTAGAGCAAATTATAGCACCACGTTATGTTCAGTTGCTTGCAATACAATGTTGATGTTCCCTTGCAAAGTGCTATTATGGGCAAAGCTGTATTTCTTTTAGCTGTTTTTACCAACTAACAAAATTAAAGAAAGCTGAACTCAGCAAATATCCACAACCACCACCACCTCCCAGACCCAGCAGGACCTGCTTCCCCCCCCTCAACAAAGAAAGCCCAACAGCACTTACCCCACGCAGTGCAGGCAGCAGTTGTGAAAGAAGGAACTTACTTGGAAGCGCAGAGGCAGTGGTGGTGTGTGTTCTGAATAAAAATCCATCCAGCCTGCTCTCTCACACACACAGTCTCACACACACACTCATTCTCTCAGCTGCTGAACTCAGTACTCCTCAGGCAAAAACTAAAAGTAATGGTAGTGCCGAAGAACACTCAGTCTCTACGCTTGCTTGCCAGCCAGTCACACAACACGTGCCGCGCACATGAGACAGAGAGAGGCGAGCTTCTCTAGCCTGCCTCTCCTTAACACCCCCCTCCCCTGCAGTTGCAGTTCACAGTGGGTGTTTTTAGACACACATTTCTCCTGGATGTTTGCTGTAACATTTAGAACTTTCTGTGTGTCTACATCACTCATCCAGATCTTAAACATCTGGATCTCTGAACTTAAGTGAAACTTCTCCTAGAATGTTTGTGTGTAAAAGGTTCTCCTGGTAAACTGCTTTGCTCCAGGCAGCTGTGGTCACTTGGTTTCCATGGCAGCCTGTCACATTTACAGCTGCGGCTACTTTAGGCCGTTTTCAGACAAGTGCGGCGGCGCCCGCGCTTGTTTCTCAAAAAAGCCGGCAGCCCGTTCCACACGTGATGCTGCTGCCGAATACGCACATGCGCGTGCAATGCGCATCCATTTCCGGGCGCGAACTGACCGGATCGGCGATCGAGGCTGGTCATACGCAGCCGGAAATGGAAGCGCATCGCCCGCACATGCACGTATTCGGCGGCAGCATCACGTGTGGAACGGGCTGCCGGCTTTTTTTAAAACAAGCGCGGGCGTGCCACGCTCGTCTAAAAACGGCCTTAGACTGCCTCAGGGCAGTGTGTGTGTGAAGAATGAATCCAGGAACTGCCTCAGGGCAGCGTGTGTGTGTGAAAAATGAATCCAGAACTTACTTGTAAACCCAGAAGATTGAAACATCCGGAACTTTAACATGTGTATAAAAATGCCCAATGTGTTCTTCCTAGCCTGGGCACCTACTGCTGCTGTCCAGGCATCATTTAAAATAGCTGTGTTTCCCCCTGCACTCTATAACTGTGCCCCCAGTGGTCAAGATAATGTAGCGCTTTTCCCCATAGATGCGGTATGGACAGAGCTCCCAGGTGCCCATACTGAGATACAGCTGTGATTGTCCCTTAAAGGCCTCCTTACCAGTAACTGTACTCCACGTCTGGCCACCCAGAGGAGGAGGAGGGGGCTTCCTGCCCAGCAGTGAAGAAATCACCCAGCCACGTCATGCGCTAGCAGCCCGACTCCACCTTTGCTCCTCCCCTCTCACACAAACAACCTGAACCCAGCCAGGAGGAGACAGCATGGGGAGCTGGTGCATGCGCTGACCATCTGCTCCCAAACCTGGAAGTGTGGAGCAGTCGCTGCAGCAGCAGTAAGATGAACAGGGTCACTCACTCTCTTTTATCCTCCTGCCTGCACGCAGTCTGGAGCCTCCCAAACTGAGTGTAGGCAGGGAAAACAAGTCTAGGATGACAGTGGGGGGCTGACGGCTGGGGAGGGTCAATGCCCCCAACGCCCCTGATGGAGCACCGCGCCTGGGCAAAGGTTAATGGCTATATGGAAGTATGCATCTCGCATATCTATAGTAGCCAAATAAGCTCCCTCCTAAAGGAAGGAAATAATTTGCATGAGCATTATCATTCTAAATTTTAAATGTTTAACGTGCTTGTTGAGGGCTCTCAGGTCCAAAAATAGGACAGAGCCCTTCTGATTTTTTAGGAACCAGAAAATACCTGGAATAAAAACTCGTCCTCTTCTCTAAAGGGGGCACCAGCTCTATAGCTCATTTGGCCCCAAGTTGTAATATCTCCTGGCGCAGAGCAGCAGCATGGCACTGTTCCATTGGTGCCATTGTGGACACAAATGTAGAACAAGGCTTATAAACCAACTGTATAGAGTAGTCCCAGAGAACGATCCCCAGCACCCATTTATCTGTGGTAATACCCTCACAGACAGAAAGAATCTGAGTAAGTCTGTCACCAAAAGGGGGTAGCGATGTATCTGCCTTTGAGGCGGGCACGAAGGAGGATGCCTCAGCAAACTATATCTAGGCAATAGCATAGAAAAGAGAGATCTAACCTGCTTCTGTTGAGTAATGGGTTTCTTTGAGAACTTGGTATTAGCCCCTTGTTGAGTAGGGATGATTAACCCCATAGACGTCACTGTAGTGCGGTCTGTCTTTACCTGTTTTAATTCCTGGTTTGTGTTTTCATTGAACAGGCCATGTCTGGTGAAGGAAATATTAGTGATTATGTTTTGCACTTCCTGGGATAGACCCAACGTGCAGAGCCAGGAGTGCCTCCAGAGAGCCACTGCAGATGCCATGGAGCAGCCTGCGGAGTCGGTAACATCAAAACTCACTCTAGAGAAATGTTTGGGCAGTTCTTTTCCATCCTGGATGGTGGGAAGCAAACATGCCCTTGCTTCCTCAGGAAAGTCCTGCATCACACTCAAGACTGTATCCCAGAGAGTGTAATTGTAGCGTGCCGTGAATGCTAAGTAATTCCCAGCACGAACGCCCATCATTGCTATAGAATAAACTTTTTTGCCAACAAAATAGAGTCTCTTGCCTTCTTTATCTGATGGCTGTGAAGGTACTTTGCCGGATCTAAACCTCTCTAGAGAGACAGTGGTGATGAGTGAGTTGGGCTCTGGGTGCCTAATGAAGAAGTTGTGGTCTGTGTTTGGTACCGGGTACATCCGTAGTAATTTAGGTACCACGGGGTGAGCAGTGACTGGGTCCTGCCAGATCTTGTCCAGTCTGTCCAACAATCCCCGTGGGGGGTGTCGCCATCCTCTCTCTGGCACCTATGGTCCAAATGTTGAAGAGCTGGTAGGGCTCTTTCCGATCAGAGTGACCAAGGGGAATGCTCTGTGTGGACACCATCCGTGCTAATAAGTCTTGGAAAGAGCAAAAGTCATCTGGGGGTGAGATTGGACTTCCCCGCATCTGTTTCACAGATATCATCTGGAAGGGTTGAATGGTGATCATCGTCATGTGAAGAATCATCTGCATTATCTCCTTGTCCCACAGGAGGTATTCAATCATCAGGAAGGAGGGCATATAAATCATGTGGAAACCCTCCATTGTCAGATGTCGTCATCGGCACCGGGTATGGTACCAATGAGAGAACCTGCATTTGAGCTACTGTTGGGGCAGTAATAAGCTGACACACAGGCGTTGGTGCTGGGATAGTCAAAGCCAGGACAGATTGTGCCGAGCGTGGAGATGGTGCCGGCTGCAGCTGTGGTGCTGAGGGGATGGCTATGCCAGCAACTGCAGCCTGTACAGATTGCTGTATGAAGGGCCCCAAGATGTTCTGCAGGTGTCTGAGGATGGTCTCCAGCTCTTGTGGAGACAAGTCCTAAGGATGCACTGGCGTGGCTCTATGAGGTGTGGCTGGAGTCGAGCGAAGATCGTCTTCAAAAGGAGAGATCTGCCGACCAAGAGCCACAGGTGGTGTGATCCGGCGCAGGGAACATAGAGGTGGCATAGATCTGCATGGAGAATGTGGCTGGGACACAGCCTTGCTGAGAGGTATGCCTAGGCACAGAGAGTAAGTAGGAAAATGAGGTGGCACGGAATGGAGACTGTCAGTGCCAAGGCCTCTGTCTGCACTGAATCTTTCGTTTTCTTTCTTTTCTTTTTATCCATCTCAGAAGAAGTGAAGTGGTGTAAACATTTCTTCCACTCTGCAGATTTCATGGCTGCACCAGACTCCCCTCAGGGACAGCAGGTGGTGTAGAGTGAGTTGCCGCTGACCGAGAGGCAGTAGCAGGTACCGGCCTATGTGTCACAGCGGCAGGTGAAGTTGAGGCAGTTCTGATGTCTGCCTACATGGCTTGTTTGGGCAAGCGTTTGGCCAAACGATGAGCCCTGTCCAGCCGTGTTCTCTTTTTGAAGGAACAGCAAACAGCACACAAGGAGGCGTTGTGCTGAGGGCCTAAACAGAAGAGGCAGCGGCTGTATGCGGCTGAATCTGGGATTTTGTATGTGCAGTCCAGACAGCGCTTGAAGCCCTTCAAGGCCATACACTGAGGTTTTGGTGGGAGAACCCGTCCTTCGGTTGTAAGTTTGATGTTTATTAGCAAAAGTCTCTTCAGTTTGTAAACTAAAGGAAAAGAATCTCCGTGAGGAGAAAAATAACAGTTTGGGTTTTCTTTTTCTTTTTTCAGGAGCTGAAGACACCCAATCTCTGCCGAGAAAGAACTAAGGTAGCAAGGAGTGGGCACCTATTTATACATGCACTGCACAACGTCTTCTCCCGCTCCCCGCCTAGGAGCCACTTGGAATCAGCTGCACCAAATACATCAGTGAGACTGTGGAGAGGCACTCAAAGAAGAATAATGCTGTTTCCTAGCTAGAACTGTACAAAACTCATTAAGTAATTTTCATTCTGCCAATATAACTTTAATTGGCAAGTATGACTCTCCCCCTGAGGAAGATAGTGAAATTGACAGAACAAGCACACCTTTCTTAAATGGTAGTACTCTGATACTACCGTGGCAAAGTAATGAGATTCAATAAAAATGGCATAACATTTCCTATTGCTAGAAAAAAGTGTGTGTTTTCCTACTATGTGCTTTCGGTGTGAAATGTCATTTGAGAATCTCTGCTGACACTATGTGAAAGATCTCAAACTAGTAGTTTGTATGAATAAGAGAGAGTTTGAGAGAGCGAGAGAGAAGACAATTGCATGTGCCATACCTCATATCTCCATTATTATCAGCTAGTTATTAAACTTCAAGTTGGAGAATTCTGTTCTGACTATACCATCAGCAATTTGTAACACAATGACAGAGTGGTGAAATCCAGCTTGGTCAATAGTCATTCTAAAGATGCGTATCAGGGGAAATCACCTGGCTGTTGGCATTCGTGCCTCATCAAAGATGCAGCTAATCTGCATGCATGTCTGCTCTGCCAGCTTCCCAGTGACCCTTTCCCGCAGGTATGAAAAAGTGTCCTGACACACAATGGAGATGCCCACAATCACAGAGTATGTTAGTGACTAACTTGCCAGGTCCGAGTCCAAAACCCTATCTACTAGACTACACCGGCTCGTCCAACTTCTTATTTATAGTGACGTCTGATGCTGAAAAATGCTGACTTGCTCAAATCTGCTGATTTCCTGTATTAAAATTACAGATAAAACTACCCAGTTGTCCTCTTGGATACAATCAATCTACATTTAATATTTTAAAAGCATTATTTATTTTTATTTATTTATTTATTAAATTTATACCCCGCCCCATCCTGAACCCAGCTCGGGGTGGCTTACAATCATAAAATACCATATAAAACAATCCAATACCTAAATATCATATATAAACATTTAAAACATATAAAACAACATATGAAACAGGGCCTGGGACATAAATTACTGGGGGCAGGGGGAATAAAAATCAACTACCCACCCCCCTCGCCAAAGGCCCGGGCGAACAAGCCATTGTTTATTCTCTTCTGAACAGTGAAGCTCTACGGAGGTGTACCAACAAGATGAGCAGGGTTCCTAGTTTTCTCTTTGTGATGGAAAACGTGATTGAGTAGTCACTTGTTTTTGGAGTGTAATATGGGGTGTTTCCTAAGGCATCTAAGGATGCACAGCCAAGGGCTCCTGCTGATATACGTGCACTGAAGAGTGGGCTCCTGGAGGCTGCATGGCACAGGCTCCTAACTGTGGGTTCTGACATCAACCAGGGTTGCACGATCTGTGAATAGGGTTGTAATCTGTTGGATTTTTTTTTTTTACTGTTTGCATGTCTTTCCTGCTGTTTGGGATCATGGGATTATACTTAAGCCTCAAAATGAGGTCACACAGGCAAAAAGCTTGGGAACCACTGTTATATGGAATCAAAGAGATGACTTGGGCTTTTCACAAACCCCTACCATTTGGAAAATCAATAGCTTTCATTTTAGTGCGTTTCTCTCTTGTGCTTTCTTAGTTGGGTTCTTCTATTAACCCCACTATGTACACTACAGATGTGTGTGTAACAATTTAGAAACATCAATTGTCAATAGGCTGTAAACCATGGCTGTGTGTTATCTTCACAAAAAGGGGGTGGGGAGAACTGTTTTTCCAAAAGGCCACACACTCCACATAAGGGAGAAATCTTCTTTGGCTATTAGAATTCTTGTGTATAGTGCAGTTTAGTTCTGTTTCTGTCCAGCAGAGGGCAGTGGTGTACATACTAACAATTGTCTTGAAGGCCATGGTGCTGGTGATGAGATTGGCAAGCTAATACTACAGTGGGGTCATCAACAGCAAATTTCACAGACGGGGAGCTGAGGCTGAACTTTCTCAAGGCCACTCAGAAAAATCAGGTTTCAAACTCAGGGCTCCTAGTTCCAAGTCTAGCACGTACATCTGCTCACTGGACCACACTGACTGCACCTAAAGGCTAGTCGATTTATACACTTGTAACCATGTAATAAGATTGCCACTAAACAGGACATTTCCAAGATTCTGATATGAAGGATCATTGCTATCCCCCCAGACTCCTGTGTTTTACCTTTTTTTTTTTAATTTGGGGCTGGGGGGGCAGGGTTTCAAAATTGGGATAGTAGTATTTCTTGTGTATTTGGAACTGTTAAAATTCCTGTGTTTTTCTCCAGTGGTCACGTCCCTCACTTTGGTGCATTTAAGCCAATACTGTATTAGCAATGTGATTTGTTAGTCCCTTTTGTTTGTCCTAGTGTATCAAACACTTCCCTGTGCATCGATTGATTGCTCTGTAAAGGAGGCAACAATGTCATTATTACATGATAAGTGAACTAATTGTTCTGGACAACACTGTCTACCTACGCATTTCCCTCCCACTACCCATTTTAAAATGCACATGGTGCATTGAGCATTCTCTTGTTTGAATCAAAGTCAGTGGGGAGTGGTGTGAGCCTTGGCTGTCTAGCATGTCTGGATTTTGGCCATGAGCTCTTTGCATACTTCACCAAAAGAAAGGCCATTTACTCTGGCTTCATGTGGATGAAGTGAATTAAACCCATAATGAATAAATCTAATTTTACAATTACATTGTCGATGATTGTTGCTAAGACACAACAAATCCTATCAAAACTTAACCGACAAGTGCATAAGAGGATCCCTCTGCTGGAGGAGCATGTAGCTGTGTGTTCTGGTGAACTTGTGTTACCGAGTCGGCTTCACTGAAGGATTAGAGAGCCAAAGTAACATGAAATCTGTATAAAGAGGGTGGCCTGTCAAAATTCCATCAAGTTGTGGGTTCTGTGTTTGAAATATATACATTCCTCATCGTCAGGGTTCCTAGTTTTCCACGACAAAAAAATTGGAAACTCTCTGGTAAAAAAAACAGAATCTGTTTTTCTGTGATTAAATGTAAACGCTGGTTGACTCTCTCTTACTACAATGTATATAGGTATGAGTTAAAACACCACATTTTATTGTAATAGTTTCAGTTGTATGCAGTTGTGAAGCTACCTGTTCCACCAACAGTCCAAATAAAATAAAATTGAGGTCTGTGGCACCCCTCCAAATGCAGAGCCCCTCCCCCCAACACCACCACATGCCTGTAGGTTGCTTCCCCTCCACTGCCCTGCACTTGCTGCCTCCTCCTCCCAGTCTGGTGCCAGACTGCTCTGCCAACCAGAAAGGTGGACCATATAGAGGCTGGCACTTGAGAAAGTTTTTATGGGCCCAGTTAGGCCCACCTCCTGTCCCCTCTTCTCAAGATCCAGAAGAACTGACCACCACAATTCATAGTTCCCCTACCTCCCACTACCCACAGGAGCTCTGTGGCACCCCTCCAAATGCAGAGCCCCTGCCCCTCCGCAGCACAGGCCTTCAGGCTGCTTCCCCTCAGGTACGCTCCGCGTCCTTGTTGACCGGCACTCGTTTTTCATTCAAACGTTTTTTAATGAAATTCATCAAATTCATTTTCATTCAAACGTCTTAACGAGTTAATTTTAGTGTTAAAATTGTATAGTTGGTTTCAAAATCCAGAAATGAAATATAAGTTGTTACACTGTAATAAATAATTAAGTCATTAAGGCATTTGAATGAAAATGAATTTATTAATCAGTAGCGATGGTGAACTGGTGGGATTTTTTTGTTGTCGATATTATAATGTTGATGGTATTTAAGGAAGAATGAGAGTTATGATGCTTAAAAGACATTGATATAGACAGAGTTTAGGTGCCTGGGCATCTAAATGGCAAATGAGATTTAATGTGGACAAGTGTAAAGCGATGTACATAGGGAAAAATAATCCAAGCTATGCGTGCGTACTAGTGGTGGGACCCCGGGCCCATTACCGGCTACCGGATTTACCGGTTACCGGTTCTAGGAAAACCGGATTCCCGGATTAAATCCGGTATGCCGGTACCGGATTTATTTCATTGGTTTCAATGGGGCGCTGTGTCCCCATTGAAACCAATGAAATA
>QEPC01007489.1:1504559-1525273 GCA_003113815.1 Sphenodon punctatus | reverse complement strand
GGGTCTTACTCTGTTCTTTTTGAAAACAAAAATCCAGGCTGGGCAGGGTGGGTGGGGGGTGTCCCCCCTTCCACCCGCGCAGCCTGGACTCGGGGAGGGTTTTTTTTTAAAAAACTTTTTGGCTGGGGCTTTAAGTTTTTTTACATTGCAGCCATTTTTAAATGGCTGCAATGTAAAAAAATCCGGTACCCCGAAATCCGGTACCGGGTTCGGATTACCGGGTCGAATCCGATAATGCCGGTACGCCCGTTACCGGCATCATCGGATACCGGATTCTACCGGTTTCCCACCCCTAGTGCGTACACAATGCTGGGTACTAAGCTAGGAGTTACCACTCAGGAGAGGATCTGGGGGTGGTTGTGACAATACAATGAAATCCACAGTGCAGTGTGCAGCAGCATTCAAAAAAAGCAATCCGAATGTTAGGAATTATTCGGAAGGGGATAGAGAATAAAACGGAGAATGTCATAATCCCTCTATATAAATCAATGGTGCAACCGCACCTCAAATATTGTGTGCAGTTCTGGTCAAAAATGAACTGCAAAAATGACATGGCTGAACTAGAAAAGGTGCAGAGAAGGGCAACAAAAATGATCAAGGGCATGGGAGGGCTCCCGTATGAGGAGAGGCTTGTTAGGTTGCGGCTCTTCAGTTTGGAGAAGAGACAACTGAGAGGAGATATGATAGCGGTCTATAAAATCATGAGTGGTGTGGAACTAATAAACAAGGAGCAGTTACTTACTCTCTCAGCTAGTACTAGAACTAGGGGACACGCCATGAAACTCATGGGTGGCAAGTTTAAAGTACCTTTTCACTCAGCGTATTGAGTTGTGGAATCTACTGCCAGTACTATAGTTGAGTTTAAGAGAGGTTTGGACAAGTTTCTGGAAGATAGGTCCATTAGCAGCTATTAGCCAGACAGGATTAGGGAACATGACGGGAGCTGGGGGAAAACAACAGGGAATGGATCCCCCATTGTGACCTGTTGGGTGCTTCTCCCAACCCACTGTGATTGGCCACTGTTGGAGACAGTATGCTGGGCTAGATGGACCATTAGTCTGATCCAGTATGGCACTTCTTATGTTCTTATAAGTTGTTAAGGAAATTAGGAGATTGAGTACTACAGATTTAGTTGAAAAGGATGTGTTCGAATAGTAACATTTTTAGATGGTAGAGTAGTGAAATTGTTATTTTTCACTAATTTACCTTAACTATAAATTTAAAAGCGATGGTTTTTAGATGTTGGAATTTAATCAGGTTTTTGAATTCTTAGAATAATATTTTGCACAAGTCAGAGGAGCGAGAAGCAATAATCTTAAAAGCTAGGCTTGTGGAAGAGATACCAACTCAGCTCTTACATTGAGTTCCACTTTGACTAGCCAGACCACACAACATCTTCCCAGCTGGGTTTATGCCATCCCCCTGGACAGGAATGAGTTGAAGCAGGAAACTCTTTGGGTGGGGCAAAAGGAACCTTAATCCAAACAATACAATGTAAATTCTGTTACATATGGAACAACAGTTATATAGCTCAGCTGGAGAATACGCAGGCATGTGCTTGTGTTCTACAGCAACAAGACATCTTACCCTATGCAAGGATACTTGGCTTAGAGGTTGAAGTTAGCATGCTGGTTTGGAGTCCCAGAACATACTCAAGGAAGACTAAAGTTAAATGTCTTTCCAAAAATGACAGAAGTAGGTAAGGCCACAGGCTGCAAACAGGCAATAGAGAGAACAAGAAATGCAGAACTTACCCAAGAGGCAATTACAATTAATTTTACACTGCTGTCCCACAGATACCAAGGCTCTTTTTTCAGATCGTGTACCATGTAATCAAAACACATCCCCCCATCATCTCCCTACTTCCCCATGGCTGGTGTAAAACGCTATGTCAAAGCTACGGATGGTAGTGTTTAAACTGCAATACTGTTTGTGTTTACCTTACAACATGTTTAAGGACAGTGTGAGAAAGCTGCTGCCACTCCCAAACACACCCACTCTTGCACATGTACACACATACACATGGACATTGCAGAGACTGGATGGCACTGCTGAGCTGTTCAGGGAAGAGATCACTTCTGTTTTTTGAGCTGTTTGGAGAACCAGTCCAATTCCTCATAAAGCCCATCTCCACTGGTGGCACATGTTCCTTGGATTTATATATTTATTGATTATTGATTATTACAATGTATATGCCGCCCCCTCCTGCTACAAGCATCTCGGTGCGGCTAACAACATTTAAAAATACATAGCAACTAAAATACAATTTAAACAACTTAAAATCCCAGATTAAAATAACCCATACCCAAACCCTCCCTAACCCAACCCACCCACCCCATCGCCCTCGGTAAAGGCCCAGTGGAAGAGTTAGGTCTTACACTGTCTAAGGAAAGAGGGGAAGTCGGTGGTCAAGCGGACCGCCAACGGGAGGGAGTTCCACAGCTGCGGTGCAGCCACAGAAAATGCCCTCCTCATCGATGACACCCAGGAAACCCCAAGGAGGGCATCCCTGGCTGACCGCAGCAGCCAATCTAGGATCTAGAGGGTGAGGTGGTCCTGCAGGTAGATGGAGTCCAGGCTGTTTAGGGCTTTAAAGGTCAACACCAACACCTTGGATTGGGCCCGGAAGACTATCGGCAGCCAGTGCAGAGAGCGAAGCACTGGTGTAATGTGCTTGTGTTAGCCCACCCCAGTTAGGAGACGGGCAGCTGCATTCTGCATCAGTTGCAGTCTCTGAACCAGCACCAAGGGTAGTCCCATGTAGAGTGCGTTACAGTAGTCCAGTCTCAAGGTAATAAAAGCATGGACGATTGTGGCCAGATCCGAGTCCGAGACATACAGTCTAAGCCAACGTACCAGATGTAACTGACAGAATGCCCCCTTCACCACAGCTGTCACTTGGACGTCCAGACGGAGCTGCGGATCCAGGAGCACCCCCAGCTAGATGTACCAGCTCCTCTGCCAAAGGGACTGCAAGCCAAGTTTGTCTGTGATCTCTGCAGCATTCATAGCATTGGGAAAGTCCTGCTTCTTTACAAACATGAATAAGACAGCATCATGGAGTTCATCTTCTGTGATCATTCTGGTGAGCTCCTCTCGTGCCTCATTTACTCTCTCTCAGTCATTGCTGTCAACTACAAAGATTAATCCTTGTGTATTCTGGAATTACTGATGCCAGAGGGGTCTAATTTTATCCTGGTCTCCGACACCCCAAACTGTGAAACTTGTATTTTTGTATTCTACTATCTCCACATTAAAACCTATGATTGGGATGGTGGTTACGATCTCCCCCAACTTCAGTTTGTAGAGGATGGTTTCCCTGCAGCGTCCAGACCTACCATTAGAATCCACATCTCTTTCTTCCCAAAGAGACTCTTAAACAGCTTTTCAAAAACATTCCTCATGGCAGCAGGTTACTTTGCCTACTCAGCATGAGTCCCTGCTCCTCTGCACTCTAACAGCCACTGCAGATCTGGCTCTGCTCCCCCTGCTCGAGCTGCCCTGACCCCCACACCATCTATTCCAGCAACGTTGTCCTCTCCTGCTTGGGCTAGTAATGGTGATGTATATTCAACACTTCAATAGATCACGCGGAACTGTAGTAGGTACAAAGTAGTGGAGTGATTAGGGGTGTACAGTACTGGATCCGCTTGGGGTGCTTCTCTGCCGAAGTGTGCGTTGGGTGGAGGTCGGTGTGCCGCAGTATAACTAAAGCGGCTACAGGTGCTTGTGGGTCGACCAGCATCTGCTATTCCCTTTGGTGCACATTGGTGTGCTGTGGTATATAGTTGCTTAATTGTAGTCTATTCCCCGTTAGATTTTCTCCTCGCCCCGTTTCCAGCCTCCCACCCCCCCTGCAACCCCTAGCGAATATGAGAAGGAAGTCGATGCACCCCATCAGCCACTAGCAGCGATGTTTTTACAAAGTTAACAGAGAAAGTGTGCATGCACGACTTATGGATTTCTTCCATTCATTTTAATATGATCGTTTTTTCTCTCTAACTTTTTATTACCATCACCATTTCGTCCCAAAATTCACCAGCGATTGTCTGATGATGAACTTGAATTTTCTATTCCATTCAGTTTTACTACAGATCCCGAAATAAATAATTAATCCCCTGCAAAAGATTTTAGTTGCAACCCGGAAGTGCAATGAATCAATAGTCCCATGTTAGAGATAGGCGGAGACTGAATGAGACTTGCGTCTCACCTTAACTAATAGAGGCGTTATTGTGCCTCTATAATGCCTGTCACAACCCCCACATGTTGTATACAAACGGCTCCTTCAACACTGACAAAAGAAACAAAGAAAACCTTCCTCCTATATAAAGAGCGACAGCTTCTGTATTATGACATTACTTTACTGTAGGTTTAGGATAATTAAACTCAGAAAATTGTATTTATGTAGCTAGGTAACTGACTAATGACTTTGTTTTTTAGAAGTTCCTTCCTGCTTATTTTCAAGGAAATAGTCAATTAGGGCTCTAATTAATTCTCTCCCATGACAGGATAAATTGGGAAGGTTGTATCCACGTGTATGCTGGTAGCACAGCTACTTAATCTGTAACCACCAGCAAGGCGCTTGTAGAATATAAAATGAATCTCCTGTAGAGGACCCCAGAACAAGAAATGTATATATATACATTTTGCCAAAGTACCTTTGAAACACATCATTATATGGAGGAAATGCAGCACTGGGAATGGCAACGATGACTTTAACATCCAGGAAAACAGAAAGAGAGGAATGGGGTGGATTTTGATACAAACCAGGAAGGTACTTTCATTTCCTAGTCTTGCTATAGGACACATGGCCCACACATCACCAATATGATTGTTTTTACTAGATGTCCACCATTCAAGCCAGAAAGAAATCTTGCAAACTCAATGCAGCTCTCAGTTTCTGACCTAAGTCCAGCTTAGATTCCAAGGGTTTGGCTAAAGAGTAAAGAAGTTTTTGCTAAGAATGACAATTTAATAATAGACTAGATCCCCCCCCACACACACACACAGACACACACACACTCAGGGCTCAAATCTGAGCCCTTTGAAAACAACAGCATAGTTCTCACTGTTTTTAATGGTACAGGATTAAGGTTTGATTTCCATCTACAGCTAACTGGGTCAAAATGTCATCTGAAGCCAAACTTTGAGAAACCCTGAATCTTCCCACCCCGTTTCAAAAATTTCAGTTTCTAAATTTGACCAGCTCGACTCTCAAGCATGGTAACAGGGCAGGAACCTCACATAAGCAAAGTATCACATCTAAGCCTCGTCAGTTGTAGTTTCAAACTGTGCTAAATTTAAGTATTAAAAAGGCACCTTTAATACATGTCAAGAGTGTCTATGTAACAGGAAGAGAGTTAGCACCAGCAGAAGTGTGCAAGTGCACTTTACAGGTGAGGAGCAAGAAGGTGCTAGTGCTAAATAAACAGGTGCTCATACTCACCAGAGAACCATGCCTGGGCCAGTGCTATAACTAGCAGGCACTAGCAGCGGACAGCAGCTAGCATGAAGCAGCTGGGAAAGCTAAAGAAAGCCTAAAGGCCTGCTTTCAGTTGGGCTAGGTAAGCCAAGAGTGAGGAGCTCAGAATTGGCTCTGAGAGCAGGGAAAACAAGGGGGCTGCTGGCTCATGAAGCAGCTTTTCAAGAGGGTCTGGAAGCAAGATCCCGGACATTCCTGCAGCCTAAGGTGGCACACCTGGAATCAGGTGGGACCTTTCTATGCTTTAAGGCCCAGAGGGGCTTTGTGACATACAGAACTATGGAAGCTGCCCACGCTCTGTGAAGCTAATAGGCTGGTTATGGGCTGGTGGCTTGGGCTGGCTGTTGGAGAGGTGGAGGCCAGATTCCCACACCCAGGATACTAGTGTAGGTGTAGGGTGAAGACTTACAGCAGGATCAGACCCTGCATGTGGACCTTGGTATCCAACAGTCTCTCAATGAGATATCTTAACAGATGAGACAGTGCATTTATGTAGGCAGGACAGCAGAGCTAAACTAGTGTGTTACATGCACAGCCGTAAGTCAAAGTTTATTTTAAATTTTGAGTAAAGATGCCTTGCTTTGGATCTCATCACTTCAGTGTCTCTGATGTTCCAAACTATTTCCCCCCAGCCCCTTCTCCACAAGTCTCAGGTTTAAAAAAAACAAAACCAAACAAACCCACTCTTGTGGGGAAAAAATATAGCAATATCTTGCCACAGAGAGTAGTCTATACAATCCAGTATATATCCAGTAGTCTATATGAGTAAATGGCTCTCTGAAATGGGTTAATGTTCAGCCAATGATGCATTAACACTGATGTCAATAATGCCAAGTTGCACAAAAGCTTCAAATGACACATTTTAAATCACTAACCAAACACGAATAGGCAAATTTAAAAATAATTCCATCATTAACAGTATTAAGAGATTGTAATACTAAACATGGTAACTGAGTGGGCATTAACCAACATAACAGTAGCCATTCATTTGGGCATTAAATAGCCATTCTCCCATTACGTCTCTTTGTGCAAACACACTGCTTTATGATCTTGAAAATCATGCTCACAGACAGTATGTTGCTGCTGCTTGCACATAGCTGCTGTTACATGTAGATAAGCCCACTGGCCAGCTTCTGGTTTGCGGTCACCTAAGATGTAAAAGGGAGGGATCCCTTGCAGTGAGGGACAGCTTACAGCCAACCACTATAATGGATTATTATTTTGAAGATTTACCCCACCCTTTAAGGCTCAGGGCAGCTTACAAAATGGTAGGGACTACCAGATAGCTGCAAAACTACACAGCAACATAAACATCTGAAAAACCAGCCACACTCTTCTGGTGACATCAGCAGTTTCAATGCAAAATGGATTTCCACAGAGTATTACATCTGATAATTCCCAAAGTTACTCCAGTGACTGGCAATATTGATAAACATGGCATAATGGGGAAATGTCAACATAAATTTAGGAAAGGGAAGTCATGCCTCACAAATCTAGTGGAATTTCTGAAGGGTGTAAATAAGCATGTGGATAAAGGTGAGCTGGTTGATATAGGGTGAAAAAAGACATGACGCTAACCACCCTTGGTGGTTATTTATGCATGTTGCAGGGCTGTACTGGTACCCTATGCAGCCCTGCAACATGCATAAATGACCACCAAGGGTGGTTAAAGGGTGGTTAGCGTCATGTCTGTTTTCACCCATAGTGTACCTGGACTTTCATAAGGTGTTTGATAAGGTCCCTCATGAGAGACTCTTGTGGAAATTAAAGGGTTATGGGATAAGAGGCAGTGTCATACTGTGGCTCAGCAACTGGTTAAAAAGACAGAAAGCAAAATGTAGGACTAAATGGTCAGTTTTCATAGTGGAGAGAGGTAACTAGAGGAGTGCCCCAGGGATCGGTACTGGGACCAGTGTTGTTTAATCTATTCACTAATGATCTGAAGAAGGGAGTAAAAAGTGAGGTGATCAAATCTGAAGATGACAAAGTTATTCAAGGTAGTTAAAACCTGAGCGGACTGTGAAGAATTGCAGGAGAATCTTGTGAGACTGGGTGACTGGGCATCTAAGTGGCAGATTAAATTTAATGTGGACAAGTGCAAAGTGATGCACATAGGGAAAAATAGCCCAGACTTTATGTACACAATGCTGGGTTCCAAATTAGAAGTTACCACTCAGGAAAAGGATCTTGGAGTCATTGTGGACAATACATTGAAATCCTCAGCTCAACGTGTGGTGACCATCAAAAAAGCAAACAGAATGTTAGAAATCATTTGGAAAGGGATAGAGAATAAAACTGAAAATATCGTAACACCTCTATATAAATTGATGGTACGACTGCACCTTGAGTACTGCATGCAATTCTGGTCATCCCATCTCAAACAAGACATAGGGTAATTTTAGACGTTACAGTGAAACCCCTGTGGTGACCAAAATTCCCGTAACATCTAAAGGATTCCCGCCAGAGGTTCACCACGGTGAACCTCCAGTGGGAATCTTTTTGACCACAATTCTGGACCTCCAGCCGCCCAGAGGTCCAGAATCATGGTTAGCTGGACCACGGTCCAGAATCGGCCAAAAGTAACATATGTTACCTTAGCCAATTCCAGATCGTGGCCCTGCCCACGGGACAGAATCAGGCGCAGCGACCAGATTGGCCGCTGTGCCCGCCCGTCTCCCAGAGGACAGCCCCACCCCTGATCCCCTGTATGGCCAGGCTGATTCCTGTCCGGGATCTGAAACGGATCCTGGACTGAGTGGCAGGCCGAGCAGCCCGTCACGTCTAAAATTACCCATAGCAGAACTAGAAAAAGGTACAGAGAAGGGCAACAGAACTGATTAAGGGCATGGAATGGCTCCCGGATGACGAAAGGCTTGCTATAATGGGGCTTTTCAGCTTGGAGAAGAGACAACTGAGAGGGGATATGATAGAAGTTTATAAAATCATGAGTGGTGTGAAACACGTAACTAAGGAGTGGATATTTACCCTCTCTAACAGTACTACAACAAGGAGAAACACCATAAAATTAGCTAGCAGCAGATTTAAAACAAAGAGTATTTTTTTCACTCAGTCCACAATTAACATGTGGAATTTACTGCCAGAGGAAGTGGTCAAGACTGGTAGTGTAGCTAGCTTTAAAAAGGGATTGTATAAGTTCTTGGAGGATAGGTCCATTAATGGGGACATAACCTCTTACTGTTGGGGGCTGGAACAACAGGGAATGGATTGTCCATTGTGACTTGTTGAGGAGGGCAGGGGCCACATCAGCAGGGACAGGGAAAAGGGGCTGCCATACCCCTTATGACATAACCCCACCCCTTATGGAGCATCATGATGTCAGAAGGCTCAAAATGGAGTAGGGCTACGATGGAAAGGGGGTTCTCCTTTCTGAAAAGGCCATCTGCCGAAGCTCCAGGTGTGCCCTTGGCTAACCCAGAGAAAATCAGGGCTTCTCTCAGAGCCTTCAGGCAAAATCTGGAGAGGTGACAAACTGTCAGGGACAGGGACTTTAGGAAGGGAGAAGAATGGACCTAGCCCTAGATGTTGGTGTCTATCCCCTAGCCCTTGCACTTTCACCTTAGCGCTCCAGGGGCTGCAGTCACGCAGTAAGGGAAAACGACCCCTCAGGATCTTGTGTGGCTTTAATTCTCCAAGCGGAGTAACGGCCAGATCATCATGGGGGGGAGGTAGAACGCCCAGAAGCAGCCCCCGCACAACCACACCCACGTTCGTGCTCTCACCCACCCAACTAACTGAAGGTGCCTCAAGATAGAACCACAGTGGATGATGGTGAAGGTTTAGGAAGGAAGAGTACCTGGGGATACAGGGAGGGAATCAGCGCAGCTCTGGAGCGAGGGGGAAGGAAGGGCCCGACAAGAGGGAAAGTCTTAGTGCCCCTGAAGCCCAACTCACACACCCCACCACAGTACAATACCCACACTCACCGTTCACTCACTCACTCACTCAGTCACAGTCACTCCCAATCCACGCTTCACTTTCCTGATAAGTACTATCTCAGCAATAGTAGCACACGCAATGATATCCAAGCAGCAAGGGGGCCGGTCTCACAGCGAGCTGATCTCCGGCAACGCTGAGCCGGTCCCGTGCTCTCTTAACTACTTGGCTCCGCCCCTTTTGCCGCGCGAATACGTGCAGAGCGTCGCAGCTCTCCTCTGGGCTCCACCCTATTCCTTCTCAGCTGTGAGGGCGCCGTTGGTTGCTGTGGCGACCCTGCGGCGCTTGCTGGTGTGGGGGCTGACCCCGGTGTCAGGGGTGTGCGCCGCCGGGCACGGCCCGCGCCGCAGTTTTGACGGCAGCGGTAGCACATCCTGACAGCACCCCCCCAAGGTCCCCCCCTCCCCAGGGAGTACTGACTAGGCTTAAGGGGGAAACGAGCATGGAAGGAACGAAGGAGGCGCGGAGCATGAACGTGATCAGCAGGCTCCCAGGAGCGCTCGGACTTGTCGTAACCTTTCCAGTCCACTAGATAGTGAACTCGGCCACGTATTTTCTTGGAATCAAGAATACGTTGGACTTCGAATTCAGGGATATCGATGATAGTAGGAACAGGAGGAGGCGGCGTAGGGTCTGCAAAAAGAGGAGGGTGGTAGGGTTTCAATAAGGAAACATGGAAGACAGGATGGCAATGCAGATGGGAAGGTAATACAACTTTAAAAGTAACAGGGTTTACACGTTGAGAGATGGGAAAGGGGCCAATGTACTTATCATCAAGTTTAGCAGATGGGCGGGCGGTCGGATAGTGGCGACGATCAACCCATACGAGGTCGCCAACTGCGAACGGGGGCGCTGGAGAGCGATGACGATCAGCAAATTTTTTATACTGTTGACGTGCTTTCAGAAGCATCGTACGGGCTAAGGCATGATTAGTATGAAGTTGGTGCAGTAAGGCGCCCGCTGCGGGGACGGTGGAGGAAGGTAGTTCAGGAAAAATAAGGCGAGGATGAAATCCAAACGTAACAAAAAAGGGGGACATACCAATAGAGGCATTTGGGGCATTATTAAAGGCAAACTCTGCCAGAGGTAATTGGTTCGCCCAATTGTCTTGTAAATAGTCTGTATAGCAGCGTAAATATTGTTCTAATGCCTGGTTTACCCTTTCGACTTGTCCGTTGGCTTGAGG
The DNA here is from genome assembly GCA_003113815.1 of Sphenodon punctatus. Taxonomy (NCBI): domain Eukaryota; kingdom Metazoa; phylum Chordata; class Lepidosauria; order Sphenodontia; family Sphenodontidae; genus Sphenodon; species Sphenodon punctatus. The sequence continues at coordinate 1,514,651 of QEPC01007489.1, read as the reverse complement.
ATGATAGGCGGTTGTAGGGGCCAGGTGGACCTGGAGAGATGTGAATAAGGCACGCCAAAAACGGGCAGTGAATTGTGAACCACGGTCGGAAATGATAGTTTGAGGTAACCCATGGAGTTTAAACACATGTTGCAATAATAGTTGTGCTGTTTGCGGGGCTGTAGGTAGCCCTTTGCATGGGATGAAATGACCCATTTTTGTGAATTGGTCCACAGCAACGAGGATGGTCGTATATCCTTGTGATGGGGGTAACTCGACAATAAAATCTAAATTGATTCTTTGCCAGGGTCCCTGGGGCAAAGGTGTGCTCTGAAGGAGTCCTGTGGGGGCCCGTTTCGGTACCTTGGTACGACAACAAGTTTTGCAGCCTTGTACGTACGCTCGTATATCCTGGGTGATGGATGGCCACCAAAAATGTCGTTGAATTAGTTGTAAGGTTCGTCGTTGTCCCGGGTGTCCTGCCAGTGGGGCGTCATGGTGGGCCCAAAGAATGGCAGCGCGGGCGGCTTGAGGTACTATGATGGCGTGTCCATGAGTCTTTAGGTTAGCCTGATCCTTTTTTCCTGTCATCTCTGGCATTCTTGGATCTTGTGCAACCAGTCGTTTAAAGTGGGAGAGGGTTATGCTTGCAGCTGCGAAGGCTTCTTTACTAAGCAAAAGCTCCCCTTTATGTGCTGGTTCATCCATAGGTTCATAGCTTCGGGATAAGGCATCGGCTAAGATGTTGTTTTTTCCTGCTCGGTATATGACCTGGAAGGAGAATCGAGAGAAGAAGAGGGCCCACCTGGCATGTCGAGCATTTGTAATACGGGCCGTTTGTAGAAATACTAGGTTTTTATGGTCGGTTACCACCTGGATGGGGTGGGATGCCCCTTCGAGGTATTGTCGCCATGCATCAAAGGCGGCCTTTATAGCTAAAAGTTCCCTATCCAAGATGGTATAATTCTTTTCTGCTGGTGTTAATTGTCGGGAAAAAAAGGCACAGGGCAGTGGTAACACTTCCTCGGTCTTATGTTGTAATAGCACTGCTCCAATCGCTACGTTTGACACATCAGTTTCTACAATAAAGGGAGTAGAAAAGTCAGGGTGTTGCAGAATGGGAGCTTGCATGAAGGTTTGTTTTAAATTGGAAAAGGCTCGTTGTTGCTCTATTGCCCATATATAGGGTTACCCTTTCTTGAGTAAACGTGTGAGGGGGGCCGTTAAATAGGCATAGTTCGGTATATATTGCCTATAATAATTGGCACTTCCTAAAAACCTTTGGAGTGGTTTTACCCCTGTTGGAGGTGACCATAGTCGAATGGCCTGGACCTTAGCAGGGTCCATTTTTATTCCTTGTGGGGAAACAATAAATCCTAAAAAGGGAACAGTAGTTTGATGAAATACACATTTTTCCATTTTACAATACAGTCGATGTTCACGTAGACGTTTTAAAACAGACCGAACATGTTGTACATGTTCTGTATATCCCTGGGAGTAGATTAAGATGTCGTCTAAATACGCCACGACATAGACATCTAAAATATCACGAAAAATATCATTTATGAGATGTTGAAAGGAGGCCGGGGCATTGGCTAAGCCATAAGGCATTACTAAGTACTCAAAAAGACCGTACCGAGTTCGAAAAGCAGTTTTCCACTCATCCCCGGCCTTAACTCTAAGTAGGTTATATGCTCCACGAAGATCAAGCTTAGTGAATATCGAAGCCCCTTGAAGCCTGTCCAGTAGTTCCGGAATGAGGGGTAACGGATAACGGTTTTTTATAGTAATGGCGTTCAACCCTCTATAGTCAATACAGGGACGTAATCCCCCGTCTTTTTTAGGCACAAAAAATAAAGGTGCTCCAGCTGGGGACGAGGAGGGTCGGATGAAACCCTTGTCAAGATTCTCAGTTATATAGTCCTTCAAGGTGCATAGTTCGGGTTTAGACAAGGCATAAATCCTGCCATAGGGAGGCATGGTACCGGGTAATAATTCAATAGAACAGTCATACGCTCTGTGTGGAGGGAGTTCAAGGGCCTCTTGTGTTTTGAATACTTCCTCCAAATCTTGATACTCCAGAGGGACAGCCGGGGTTGGTGATACAGTGACATTGGCAAGGATAGGGGACTTAGTAAAGGGTGATGCTACTAGGTGTTGGGACTCGCACAGTGAGGAATGAAAGGTGAGTCCCATTCGGGACCAATCGATAATCGGGTTATGGATACAAAGCCATGGGATTCCCAGAACGAGGGGAAAAATGGGGGTCTGAATAATATCAAAACACAAGGTTTCTTGGTGCCTTCCCATAGTACATTCTAAGGGGGGAGTGGAAGAAACCACCGGGCCGGAACATAGAGGGGACCCGTCAATGGCATAGACCGTCTTTGGCTGGGTTGTCGTTACTATGGGAATCTTATATTTTTGCACAAATCCTCCATCAATGAAATTCCCTGATGCTCCTGAATCTACAAGGGCAAGGCATACAAGAGAATAAGACTTTGATACTTTTATGGTAAAAGGGACTCGGAAATGTTTAACCTCGTTATGGGTAGCGGTTTTATTGTCCATCACCCCAGGGACATGTTGAACTGCTATCGGGACATTCCCTGACCATCCCGGCCTCTCTCGTTTCCCTGCATCTTTCGGGAGGGAGGCAATTGGGGACATTGCCTTGCAAAATGACCCAAAGCTCCACAATAAAAACATAAGCGCTCTGCCCTCCTCCGCTCTTTTTCCTGCATTGTCAATGGGCTCCTAGAAGCCCCAATTTGCATTGGCTCTGGCTCATCCCCTTTAGGGGTGTCCATGCGCCCCAGGGGGACAACGGGTACACGTGGGGCCCATGGGCGGGTTCCCTCTTGCTTGCGCTCCCTCCTTCGCTCCGTTAATCGCTCGTCTATCTGACATGTAAGATTAACTAATTCTGCCCAAGTGGCAGGTAATGTTGTAAGCGCAAGCTGATCCCTAAGTTCATCATTAAGGCCTTTATGGAAAAGCACCTTAAGAACATGGTCTGGCCAGTCTACTTCTACTGCTAAAGGCTGGAAATGGGTGATATACTCAAGGAGGGGATCCTTTCCTTGACGAAGGACTAGGATGGCACTCTCAGCGTCTTTAGCTCGGTGGGGATAATCAAATAGGAACTGAAATTCCCTTAAATTTTTTTTATAATTTTTAAGCAAGGGGCTATCCTTTATAAGGAGGGGGGTTGCCCATTCTAGAGCAAGACCCTCCAGATGTCCAATTATAAATGCTACCTTGGTTGCATCTGACCGGTAGGTGCGTGGCTGGAGTTGAAAGGCCAGCTTGCAAAGGGCTACAAACCCTTGGAACTTTTTCTTATCCCCACTAAACCTAGCGATGGGGGGGGTGTTTGGGTTCTTTTTCCCCACTATTTACTTCCTCTAAAGGTTCAAGTTCTTCATCCTCCATAGGGCTACCAACAGAGGCCTTGAGTCCCCCTGTTGCCCCCTGCCTTTGAGCTTCTTTAATATCCCGAACTTCCATAGCAAGGGATTGCATAGCCCGTGTTAATTCCTCTAATTTTTCAGCAAGGTCCATTTTGATGCCGGAGATACTGTCAGGGACAGGGACTTTAGGAAGGGAGAAGAATGGACCTAGCCCTAGATGTTGGTGTCTATCCCCTAGCCCTTGCACTTTCACCTTAGCGCTCCAGGGGCTGCAGTCACGCAGTAAGGGAAAACGACCCCTCAGGATCTTGTGTGGCTTTAATTCTCCAAGCGGAGTAACGGCCAGATCATCATAGGGGGGGAGGTAGAACGCCCAGAAGCAGCCCCCGCACAACCACACCCACGTTCGTGCTCTCACCCACCCAACTAACTGAAGGTGCCTCAAGATAGAACCACAGTGGATGATGGTGAAGGTTTAGGAAGGAAGAGTACCTGGGGATACAGGGAGGGAATCAGCGCAGCTCTGGAGCGAGGGGGAAGGAAGGGCCCGACAAGAGGGAAAGTCTTAGTGCCCCTGAAGCCCAACTCACACACCCCACCACAGTACAATACCCACACTCACCGTTCACTCACTCACTCACTCAGTCACAGTCACTCCCAATCCACGCTTCACTTTCCTGATAGGTACTATCTCAGCAATAGCAGCACACGCAATAATGTCCAAGCAGCAAGGGGGCCGGTCTCACAGCGAACTGATCTCCGGCAACGCTGAGCCGGTCCCGTGCTCTCTTAATTACTTGGCTCCGCCCCTTTTTGCCACGCGAATACGTGCAGAGCGTCGCAGCTCTCCTCTGGGCTCCACCCTATTCCTTCTCAGCTGTGAGGGCGTCGTTGGTTGCTGTGGCGACCCTGCGGCACTTGCTGGTGTGGGGGCTGACCCCGTTGTCAGGGGTGCGTGCCGCCGGGCGCGGCCCGCGCCGCGGTTTTGACGGCGGCGGTAGCGCATCCTGATACAACCCTAGTCTCTTCCCACAAAGGGTCGGGTAATTTGGGAAGGAGGGACAGAAGACATCAGTGTTCATAACGCAGGAGTGTGGGTGGGTGCAGCAGTGTTGTTCCCTGCTTATCCATTGAATGGTAGGCAACCAGCATGCTGCTGCACCTGGCTGCATGCTAAGCTCTAAACCAGGGATGGCAAGGTGGGGGCACACTCCTGCTCCCTACCACTTGAAAAAGAGGTGCCCACTGAGGACTTGCTGGAATTGGGAAGCAGGAGCCCCAGGCCTGAGCTGGCATAGAAGACTCTTACCAGCCTTTTGGTGGGGCCAACCCTGCCACACACTTGTCCGCTGAGAGCCAGCGTAGCTAGTGGATAAGGTATTATTATTATTACAGCATTTTTACCCCACCCCTCCTGCTCCAGGCAGCTCGGGGCGGCTTACAACATAACAAAAAAACATAAAAAGCTAAAAGTAACACAATTAAAACACATTAAAAGGAAGGCAATGAACAACAAACCCTCCCCACTCCCTAACCCACTCCTCCCCCCACCCTAAACCCCATCTCCCTTGCCAAAAGCCAGGTGGAACAGCCATGTTTTACACCTACAATGGAAGGAGTGGAGATCCGGGGTCACCCAGGCCTCCACCAGGACACAGTTCCACAGCCTCGGTGTGGCCACCAAAACCGCCCTCTCCATAGTGGTCTTCTGGGCCACACGGGGGACCACAAGAAGGGCACTCCAGCAGACCGCAGAGGCCGCTCCAGAGCGTGGAGAGCAAGGTGGTCCTGCAGGTAAGTCGGGCCAAGGCTGTATATGGCTTTATAGGTCAAAACTAATACCGTGAATTGGACCCGGAAGACTATAGGCAGCCATTGAAGAGCCCAGAGCACTGGTGTAATGTGCTCATGGCGACCCGTCCCCGTAAGGAGATGGGCTGCTGCATTCTGCATTAGCTGCAGTCTCTGGACCGTCACCATAGATAGCCCCACGTAGAGTGCGTTGCAATAGTCCAATCTCGAGGTAATGAAAGCAAGTCTAAGGTATTAGACTTAGCCTTGAGAAGCCAGGATCCAAAACTCATCTAAGCACAAACTCACTGGCCTTGGACAAGTGACTCTCTCTCAGCTTCAGTTCCCCACCTGTCAAATGGAAAAAATAATGAGCTACCTTACAAGGTTTTTGTGAGGGGTAACAGAAACAGGCTGGTTGAGCACTGGCCCCTGAAATAAGTAGCGCCAGGGAGGTGCTGGTCAAGCAAAGATCATGCCCTCCCTGGTTGTCACTATAAGATGCAGGTGCTTGTATTAAAGGAGGATGGTGCCTAGCACATGAGTGTGTGGCTGGCTAGGGACAGCTGAGCTGGGTGTGGCTGAGCCAACCCTAAGCCTAAAAAAAAAATTAGCTCTGAAGCTCAAAGAGGGAGGCGACTATGGAGACTAGAAGCTGGGACGAAACCACTGGAGAGAAGGGAGGGACTGTGCCTGACCAGGGGAGAAATCAAGCTAGAAGGTATTTATTTATTTATTTCAATTTCTAGGCTGTCCCCTCCTGCAACAGCAGCTCAGAGTGGCTCACAACATACTTTAAAACCACATAAAATACAATATCTCAAATCATAATATAAACAGTAAACCAACTAAAAACAACAATATCAGCTATTAAAAACACCCCCATGGGGAGCCAAAAAACCCCTACCCCAACCAACCCCCACCCATCAGCCTCACCAAAAGCCTGGTGAGGCTTGCATTGTCTTGGTGCTGAGCCATCACCTGTTCAATAACTTTCTCTAAAAAGGGAAGATTAGAGACAGGACAGTAGCTGGTGAAGGAGTCAATATCCAAAGATGTTTTTTTGAGCAGAGGCCACACCACCGCCACCTCGAGGCAGCTCGGCAGTCTGCCCTCCCTAAGGAAGGCACTGACTACCCCAGCCAGCAATGGCCCTAACGTCTCCCAGCTGGTCTTGATCAGCCAGGATGAGCACGGATCAAGTTCACAACTTGTGGCCTTGACAACCCCCAGGATATCCCCTGTGTCAGCGAGTGAAACCAACTGAAAATGATCCCATAAAACAGGACATGGCGGGACTTCCTGGTTCTCCTAATGCTGCAAGTGCAGCATCGAAGTCATGGTAAATTTGAGAGATTTTATCCACAAAAAAGTCAACAAAAGTGTCATAGCGAGCATTGGAAGATTCCAGTTTCAGGTGGAGGGAGGCCGGACTGACTAGCCCCCTCACCACCTGGAAAGCTCAGTTGGACGTGACTTTGCGGACGCTATGAGGGCAGCAAAGAACCTCTTCTTTGCTGCCCGCACAGCCACAGCATAGGTCTGTAAATGGACTATGTCGCAATCTGTCCACTTCAGCACGTGAATGGCGCCACTGTCACTCAAACCGCCGCCGTTCACGCTTCATCCGCCACAGGTCCTACTTAAATTGGGGGATTTGTGTTGTCGGTGGTCAGGGAGTAGACGGCTAGGAGCCATTTGGTTGATGGCCTCAGTCAGCAGGGTATTCCAAAGAGCCACAAGGTCATCGAGTGAGCAGTCATCAAGGTCAGAGAGTAACTCCCTCACTGCATTCTGGAACCTCTCTGGTTCCATCAGTCTCCGGGGGGAGTGAACCAACCGAACTGGTACTGCACCTTTCCAGGGACAGACATGTGCCAGGGGACAGGCCTGGAGGAGGTAATGGTCCTTCCATGACAAGGGCACAGTGAACACCTCCCTCACCAACGGATACCCCACCTCAAGGCCAGTACAAAATATCAGGTCTAGGGTGTGCCCCCCATCATGAGTCTGGCCCACAACCAACTGAGAGTGTCCCATGGTTGCCATGGCATCCATGAACTCACGCTCCACTCCCCCAAGGCTGGTGTCAGAGTGAATGTTGAAGTCTGTGATCCCCCAAGACCACTTTGGGGACCACAAGACCACCTCCAACACCAGGTCCGCTAGAGCATGCAGGGATGCTACCATACAGGTACGTGCACGGTATACAAGCAGCACCCCCAATCTGTCTCTGGCCAAAATCAATCACAAGATGGAGGCCCTCTATGCCTAAGTTAGTTTGCATACAATACCTCCTCACAGTCCATGTGTCCTTAAAAATAATGACTACACTGCCCCCCGTCCCTCTGGCCGGGGCTGATGCTGTACCGAGTACCCAGCTGGAACAAGGTCAGCCAAAATAGGCTCAGTGTCCAGCCAGGTCTCCATAATATACACACAAGGTCGGCTGCCTGATCCAGGATTAATTCCTGGACCGTTGTGGACTTATTGACCACCGAACTCATGTTAAGCAGCATCAGACCCAGGCCAGGGGCCCTCTAATCCCTGACCACCTCACACCCTGCCCAGGGGCCAGCGACAGGGACAGGTACGACTATTTGAAAAGACTTGGGGGTTTTGGTGACAAGGCCAGAAAGGCCTAACCCTGCGTAAAGGTGGGAACTAAGGAAGAGGTGCCCTGAACCCTTTGCTTGTATGGACTCTATATGTGTATGTATGTGGAAAACAATTGAACACACTGTAAATAAACAGCACAAGAAATTGAAGATCCTATATGGGTCTGGGTTCTTGGGGCTAAGTCCTGAAACAACCACCCAGGGCCCAGATACCCTGTTACAGATAAAGATAAAGCAGAAACCAGATAAAGCACTTTGAACACTGAAGGCGCTATACAAATGATGAATAAGAATAAGGACCCTTTTGCTATAATTCCAAATATCTTTTAATAAAGTTTAGAACAATTATTACAAAAAAGGCTTTCAAAAAATAGGTTTGTTTTTTATTTTTTTAAATGAGTAAGTTCTCCTTCTGAAATCTGTCATTCTGTGCAGAAAAACAGCCTTGATTTTCTAATAACTTTAACAGAGCTAGCTCTAATCCTTATTTTCCTGGACATTATGTTTGGAAAAAGCTGGAAACTTGATTTCTTTAGCTAATCTCTTCTGGGGGAAAAAACAGTGCTCAAAGATATTGGCACAATACCCTCCCCACCACAATTTAGAAGCAAACCACCCTGCTCTCTGTTAATCTTAAAACGTTCATCCTATGCCGCCAGGTTATTCTTCAATAAGTTCACTAGAGAATAAAGGGGGTATGTAGAGATGTGACCTTGGGCATTTTGGCAGCTCATGGATGACAACGCCAAGTATCAGCACTTACGGGGTTAACAGCAACTTGAACAAAATTCTTTTAAGCGTTCTTTACGAAATCGGAGAACTAGGATTACTTGCCAAGCTTTCTGTAATTATAACCCAAAAAAGGTAAATTTAAATCTATTTGCGTGCACACATTGGGGGGAAAAGGTAGGTATACTGCTGAAACCCTTCCTGACAGCTTTTTAAGTCGTGAATTCTGAATTAAAAGGTGCAGCAAATGTAAGTGCAATGGCTGACAAACTTCCAGTTTAGGGGGAAACTCCTTAGGTTTTTCTTCGAAGAAAAGCTTTTTGCCAAGAGAGCTAATGTTGAGACTATTTTGTCATTATGTTGACGATATACAGCAGGATGGGATTCAGAAAATGCCACGTACAAGGAAAATTCTCTGTTAACACAATCTGTAGATTGGGGGGGGAGGGGGGAGATACAAACCACCTTAGGACACGGCTGATTTGTGCCAACAGGCTGGATGCATACCAATGGAGTCCTGATTTTATCAGCACTTATTGCAATTAAGGAAGTCTACCTCCTGTCAGGAAAGCATTCAACTAAAATGGCTGCTGCATTGATCACTGTTCCAAGTCACTGATCTAACACACAAAGTTTCAAGAGCTAGGGACTGCTGACAACAGCTTGAAACCAGACCCTCGGTGGGTGACTGGGTCTTTTGGATCATGCAGTAGTCTGTCAGCAGCCCCAAAATGTTAGCTAGCCTCTGTAATTATTATTATTATTATAAACATTTATATAGCGCCAGTCGTGAGACTTGGTGCTGTACAGAACATAGAAATAGACATGGTCCCTGCCTGTGGATTACAATCTAAATGACAAGGAGGGGGAGACAGGGAGAGGGGGAGACAGGGAGAGGGGACAGAGGGAGAGACAGGGGAGAAGACAGACAAACATTCAAGCGGATGCGAAGACTCAGGTGCGTATGCTTGGCTTGGTTACAATCAGGTTGGTTGCAGCAGTCTGCAGAGGAGGGCAGAGAGTAGGTATGTGGGAACATCTAGCAGGCATTGGGAAAGTCGGCGAGGAAGAGGTAGGTCTTTTGGAGGGATTTGAAGGAGCGGAGGGAGGGGGCAAGGGGATGTGGGCAGGGAGGGAGTTCCAGGCATGGGGGGCAGCGAGGGAGAAGGGTCGAAGGAGATTAGGTGGGGACAGAGGAAGAGCGATTAGGAGGGGACAGAGGAAGAGCAGAGAGCGCGTGCAGGAGTGCGTAGGGAGATTAGGTCCAAGAGGTAAGGGGGCGCTTGGTTGTGGAGTGTTTTGAACGTGAGTACCAGGAGTTTAAACAGGATATGTTCAGGAAGGGGGAGCCAGTGAAGAGAGAAGAGGAGAGGCTGCACGTGGTCGAAGCGACGGGCAGAGTGAATGACCTTGGCAGCGGAATTTTGGATTGCAATAAGGGGGGACAGGTGAGAGCAAGGGAGGCCAGCAAGGAGGAGGTTCCAGTAATCGAGGCGAGAGATAACCATGGAATGAACAAGGGTTTTGGCCGAGGAGGTAGAGAGAAAGGGGCGGATCCGAGC
>QEPC01007489.1:1487361-1503861 GCA_003113815.1 Sphenodon punctatus | reverse complement strand
GTAACTAGAGGGGTCAGATAGGTCCAGGGTAGGCTTTTTGAGGATGGGGGAGACAGTGGCATGCTTGAAAGCAGAGGGGAAGGAGCCTGTGGAAAGGGAGAGATTGATGACATGTAGAAGTGGGGGAGCGACAGTGGGAGCAATAGAGATCAGGAGTCGGGAGGGGATCGAGTCAAGGGGACAGGTGGAGGGGTTGGATGAAGAGAGCAGAGATATCCGAGAGAGAGAGAGAGAGAGGCAGGAGGGAAGGATGTGAAGAGAGAGGGGGGAGGGGTGGGATGGGATGGGAGCAGGAGGAGAAGGTGGGTGGGAGGCAATGTCCTGACAAATCTTGTCAATCTTTGAGGTGAAGAATGAAGCAAAATCCTGAGCAGCAAGGGAAGAGGGCGGTGGAGGGCGGGGGGGTGGGTTTAAGAAGGGAGTCAAAAGTAGAGAAGAGGCAGCGAGGGTCGCGAGAGAAAGATTCGATCCTGGAGGCATAATAGTGTTGTCTAGCTAGGGAGATAGGGGAGGAGAGGGAGAATTTGTAGTGGAGGAAGTCAGGGAGGTAGTGGGATTTGCACCAGAGGCGTTCGGCAGCCCGGGTGCAGGAACGGAGGTAGCTGATAGTAGGGGTGAGCCAGGGGCGGGGGTTCAGGGGCCAGACAGGGCATGAAGAGAGGGGGGCAAGAGAGTCAAGGGTCGAGGAGAGAGAGGTGTTGAGAGCGGAGATGGCAGAGTCAGGGGAGGACGAGAAGAAAACGGAGGGGAGATAGAGAGGAGGCAAACTCCATGGGGGTAAAAAGCTTGCATATTGAGGAAGCGGCACGGAGCGGGGGAGGAGAAGGGGGGTTGGTGGGAGAGGCTGAAGGAGGCAAGGAAGTGATCAGAATTAGGGCAGGGATCAAAGGAGAGGTCAGCAAGAGAGCAATTCCGTGAGAAGATGAGGTCGAGGGAGTGGTCGTCAGTATAGGTGGGGGAGTCGGTCCAGAGTCGGAGATCGAAGGAGGAGGTCAGGGAGAGAAAGCGGAGACAGAGGGTGTGGAAAGTATGTCGATGTGAATGTTGAAATCACCAAGAATGAGTGCGGGGTTGTCATCAGAGAGGAAGAAGGTGAGCCACGATTCAAAGTCTGGGAGGAAAGAGGAGAGGGAACCTGGGGGGCGGTAGATGATAGCAACACGAAGGTGTAGAGGGGAGTATAAATGTACAGAGTGGGCCTTAAAGGAAGGGAAGGAGAGGGAGGGAGGAGGGGAAAGGGTTGTGAATTGACAGTGCTTGGCAAGGAGGAAACCCACGCCACCCCCCTGGCCCTCAGGGTGGGGTCGGTGGGAGAACCACAGACCCCCGGAGCATAGAGTGGCTGGGGTAACAGAGTTGGAGGGTGAGATCCAGGTTTCTGTAAGAGCAAGGAGTTGAAAGGGGCAAGTGAGGATTCTTATGTAACAAACGTAAGAATTCAAGATACTGTCAAGGTGCTGCAGAGAAATTATCTGACTCTCAGGCAGAAATTGGACAAAGAAAGATGACACACTAAGTAGGTTATTTTCTCCAGGACTTTGGTTTAAAAATGGACTCTTGAAAGACAACAACATCTTAGGCTGATGTTATCTGGACACTGCAATGTAACTTATCACCAGAGCAACCTGGTTCTCATGGCATTGTACAAGCAACATAGCTTTTAATTGGCAAACTCAAAGCCAGGAACTAATCAATTCAGTCGCCCTCAGTCCTACCCTTCCACACCTCAGATATAAAATGTAAAGAAATTGTGATTCCCCCCCATTTACTTACGAATTATTGTTTGTAGCAGAGTCTCCTCTTACTTTGAAAGAGAACAGCTCTTCAGAAGTAGCTTTTAAATAGAAACAAAGAAAGAGAGAATCTCTACAACCAGTCAGGGTAGCTCTCTCCAGCAAGCCTAAATTAAAATGCAGTTAAACACTCAAGAATGCGTCTCAGTCTCTCTGGGACAACTGAACTGCTCCAAACATAAGAGCCACTAGGACTGAGGAAACAATACAGAGAGTGAAAGAGTGCACTGAGTCTTATTAAATTTTCTTTTGTGCAGGAGAGCTTCATTATCCAAGAGTGAACTTGCTCAAGGCCTCCCCGCATGAACACACTTTTTAGCTCTTTATTAATCATAATGGGCGTCCATAGCTCATAAACCAAAACAAAGTTTTAAAAATCCAACCTACCAATGACTGTGTGTTAAAAAACCCAATAAAATGTCAGCCATAAACTTTATAAAGTTCCATATTTAATAAAACAGATCTGGAAGCTGTAGTCTTTACTTAGACATGACTACGGACTAAGGGTGATTTCAGAAGTGATGCGTTCCAATTCACCACAGTGAATCCCACCCCGGTGTGAACGGATTCACCGCAGGCTGCGGTGACACGTGCGGCCCCAACAGAAGTGACAGGATTGTGACCACCACCCGGGGGCAATCAGAGAGAACATGGACCGGGGGAACACAACAGACATGTAGTGGAGACGTGGACCGTGGTTCGAGCCCCAGAATGCACCGTGGCTGGGGTCAATTCCTTCCATCGTGGCTACGGGTTTCCGTTCAGAAGTTACTTTTCATTCACCCCTGCCGTGGTGACCATTCACCACACTTCTGGACCTCCTCCCACCCCGACCTCACGAAGTGTGGTTAGTTTCACCCCGGGCTGCGTTTGACTGTGGTGAACATCTGCATGTGAGCAAACAGACATGAACGGCGCTTTCACCACCCCCCGCGCTTGACTGAGGTTGACTGTGGTGGACATTCACCACGTCACTTCTAAAATCACCCTTAGAAACCTCTGATAACTTAAGATCTTTCAAGATTTGACCCACAGAACTTATTTACTAATAAAGGCATTTTATATTCCAATATGGCTATCACACTGATGTTTCGCTAGTTTTCTATGGATTTTTTGGGTTAATTGCCTCATTCATTCTTTTAACATTTGCTGCTATTTTCGTACAGGTGTGTTGGTTCATTCGCTAGTTTTCTATTGCATCAAAAATATAAAAACAAAATTAAAAGATCTTCCAAGAGGCATCAAGAAAAATCCAGATTTTGACCCAGAGTCCCTAGGCTGTGGTGGGAGCCCTGATTCTCCGGGCCCTTCTAACTTGGAGAAATCAGACCTTCTGGGGGTAGCCATGTCAGAAAAGGGATGGGACTAGGGACTTTTCCCACACACACACCCTTCTGACATGGCCTGCCCCTACCCCTCGTGGAGAGTGATGATGTCACAATGCTCCGAAGGAGTTGGGGCACAACAGCCCTTTATCCCCCTTTCAGACATGGCCCCATCCTCAGTTTCCTACAAAAGGAAGGTGGCAGTCAAAAAACATCATAACTTCTCTGTTGAAACCAAGAGGAAACAGTGGTGGAGGAGAACTTTCCCCTCCCCCCCAAGAGCCAAGGGTTTAGCAGCACAAGTCCGTATCTGGCCCAGTAGAGCTGGAGCTTGAAGGTAGTGGGGGTTGGCAGCTGAACAAAGAGGTTGCTGTTACCCATGCTTGGGAAGGGGAGGGCATTGTTGGGAGCATAAAGAGGTGCAACTTAAGGGCATGGACCCTCTCTTAGCAAAATTCTAGTTGCACCTCTGATTGAAACTCATACCAACTGTAATCTTTACTTAATTAGGTGGTAGACAAGTAGGTCCAAGAAGCGGTTCTCTCCTACATGCACAATCATTTTTATTTTTTAAACACAGCTGACTATTTCTGCATGTCCCTCGATCCAATAAAATCAGAGTGTGTAATCTAATTCATCACTAAAGTGAAATAGGGCAGGAGTGGGTGGGTAACAATACAAAAAAAATCAAACTTAGGCCACTTGCCCATGTTCAGAGATACGGCGGGAAAACTCACAGCAGGCTTCCAGCAGCCAAACTCACGAGTAGCTCTGACCTATCTGTGAAACCGCCGGTTGTGGATCGGCCCCTGCAGTTCGCTGGGGGAGCCTTCTTGGAGATCCCCCAAGTAAATCGAGGGGCCACTATGGAGAGGGCGTTCTCAGTGGTCGCACCTCAGCTGTGAAACTTCCTCCTGGAGGAGGCTCACCTAGCCCCGGACCTGTTGACTTTTCATCGGGCTTGTAAACCCTGGCTGGGTATAAAATAATAAAATAAGTTTTTTTCCCCCTCAGTTCACCCATATACTGTTTGGGGGATAGACGGGTGGGGTAACATGGTTGGTTCTTTTCTTCACTTTCTTGTGTTTGTTAGTTTTATGATTAGCTTTGGCGGTATCATCCTGGGCCAGTACGTGGCCTGTGCTCCTCCTCAGGGTGAGGCTGTCAATCAATTTGATCCTGCCTATCCTGGGCGTGGAGGGCTTGTGTGTCATCAGGTGCGTCCCGCAGCAATTTCTCTGACAGATAACAGGGCCGGGGGTGTCCTCTTGCAGGTTCCATCTGCTGCCCTTGTCTGTGGGACACAGGTGCGCAGGAGGGCATTCTTGGTTGCTGTCCCAGTTCTGTGGAACTCCCTTCCCCAGGAGGTTCATTTGAGCCCCAGCCTGGGTGTCTTTTGGGGATGGTGCAAGACTTTGAAAAAGCATTTGGTGGGCAGGGATAAATAGAGGGTTTTTTGGTAGGGTTGATTGAGGGCTGGGGGTGAGGGTTTTTTGGGGAGGGGATGAGAGTTTTTTTAGGAATTTTATTACGTTATTGTTGTTCCCCATTATGGGTTGTAAGCCACCCTGAGCCGTTGTGGGAAGGGTGGTGTAAAAATTTAAATAAAAATAAAGTGAGTCAAGGGGTTATTATTCCCCAGAAGTAACAGCTTGCAAAAACAAACTATTTTATTCCCAAACTATGGGATGGGATGTAAAATGAGGTCATGATCCTGTTTGATACGGACGTATTTTGAATGTGCATTTGCTGCTGTCTGCAATTGTGGGATTGCATTTATGTCTCAAAAGAGGGGTCACAAAGGCAAAAAGTTTGGGAACCGCTGGCTTAGTAAACTTTAATACCCAAACACACCTACGGCATGACAAAAACAAAATTGTTGTATGACATGGCAACAAAATAGGTCAAAGCCATATGAGAATGAGTGTGAAAAAAGAACCAGAGAAGGATGAAAACCAGACAATTTTGCTATTACAGGTTAGAGCTCACCTAGAACACTGTGAAAAATTATTAACTAAAACCTTCGCCACCAAACCAACCAACCAACCAACCAACCAACCAACTGAAGTAGTGCCAGATCCAGGGAAGTTGGGGCCTTATGTTAAATGGCCGTGTGGTCCTGCTCCTAACATGGGAATGTTTGTTGAATAGACTGACTCTCCTATTAGAAAAAGGAAAGAGTTACCGTAGTTAATTGTTTATGTTCCGTTAAGCATATTATCCCCTACAAAAGTTGCAGCTACCATGTGTTACACATATGTTATTTGTAGTTTACTCATGAGCCAGGTGGGTGTGTATGTGTGACCCTCCTAAATTGCCATGGTGCCCTCTAAAGGCCGGGACCTCTGTCTAAATTTATTGTTAGGTTTGTTAACTGATATTTGGCTTTAATTGGAATTATCACAAAGGGCATGTTTCATGTATTCTTACATATTATTATTTGCACATCTCCATGTTTAAAGTGCTTTACAATCCTTATCTAACTTACCATCACTACAGCTGTGTAAGAAAGGCTAGTATTGTTTCCATTTATGGGGAACTCAGGCTGAGATATGGCCTTGCCTGAGGCCTCCCACGGAGTCATGGTTAGATAGGATTGGAACCATGGTTCCCCATATCTGCTCAGTTACACCAGCTCTCATGAAACAGCAGTCCTGCTTTGGCAATTGGATGCAACTGGTGACCTAACAGGCCTTTCCATCTCTGACTTTCACGATTCTATAAATAATCATCCTGGGTTGTTACTCAATTATGTGAAAGCTCAAAACATTTTAGTTAGTAATTTTTCATTGAAAGACAGCATCTTTAGTTATTCCAAAGCTGGTGTGTAATGGGCTAGCCAGAGAATCTCAAAGAAACAAAGATAAAGTATTCTTATGTCAGAGGCTCACACAGCTGAGTGCTTCAATCTGGATATATTCAGCTTAAAACCAGCAAGATGTTTATGCTGGGTATGAGAGGACTTCAAATGGCTCTGTCTCCTAAAATTACTTTAAGAGAATATTACACATGACATCATCTATCAGTGACTACATCAAGTCAGTGCAATTATTGCTAATCAACTTAGACTATATCTGTGTAGTTATTTTTAGAGGCTTTATTGAAGTTTATCAGGGAAGCATACTATAGCACTCCCATTAGCAAAGATGCCATGGTGTTCAGCTATTTTGCAGGCAGGATAACTTGTTCCTTTGGAAATTATGTTCTTTGGCTCATGTTTGATTCCTCAATACAGTTTCCATTTTCAAAACTTAGTTCCTCTCTGGAAAACTGCCCAGCCACACAATGAAAATTCATCAGTAGCGTTGGCAGTTACGTAAGCAATGAAGTACCAACTAGCTGTCCTCATGCAACTAGGTTCTCTCTACTTAGATAATATTTGAGCAACCATATAAGGTTATGACTGCATCCAAAATATCAGTATTCTACCTCCTTTTTAAAAAAAATCACACACACATCAAGAACAGCAAGCAAGATATAAACTAGCATACAGATTTTTGCCAGCCACACACCAGGTAGCCAAGATACCACAAGTCTGTGATTTTTCTCAAGTGGGAAGTTTACTCTAACCCCCAGAAAATCCAGCCTGTCCCTCCCTCCTCAAGCACAGTCAAGGACAAGATTGTTCCCTCTTCTGGATTTGCCCTTATCTTTATGACCTGACCGCTATTATGAGATTCCAGCTCTATGGGGTACATATGGCACTGGGGTGTGCGTGTGGGTGGGGGTGTGAGAAATATGAAGCACTATTTATTTTGGATATTTCTGTCATTTCAGTCAGTACTTTTTTGTGCTGTTGTGCACTAAATAGATATTAACCAAAGCAAAAAACTTAACAATTTTAAAATACACTTAAATGTACAACAGCTTTCTTAAAATACACACAAAAACACAATTCAGTACAATTACAGTTCAAAACACCTTCCGCTCCATGCATTGCAACCAAACATAAACGCCAAAAAACAAAGAAATTAATTCACAATTAGAGAAATATTTAATATTTTATCAACATACATTTAATATATATACTAAATTCCTTACCATACATACGTCGTTTTTATCAATAACTAAACGTGCACATTTTACAATTATGAAACTAATTTATTATCATAATTTGACAAGGAACAATTGTGTCAGACTAATTTAAGTCTGTTATTTACATGTATACAAATTGTGTACAGTTCATACAATGAAGTAAACAATGTGAGTGTAGACATACAGTTGGTTGTACACAATGAAGTTATGTAGAAACAGACTTAAATTAGTCTGACACAATTGTTCCTTGTCAAATTATGATAATAAATTAGTTTCATAATTGTAAAATGTGCACGTTTAGTTATTGATAAAAACGACGTATGTATGGTAAGGAATTTAGTATATATATTAAATGTATGTTGATAAAATATTAAATATTGCTCTAATTGTGAATTAATTTCTATGTTTTTTGGCGTTTATGTTTTGTTGCAATGCATGGAGTGGAAGGTGTTTTGAACTGTAATTGTACTGAATTGTGTTTTTGTGTGTATTTTAAGAAAGCTGTTGTACATTTAAGTGTATTTTTAAACTGTTAAGTTTTTTGCTTTAGTGAATTTCTTGGTTTTTTGGGAGGTGGCTTGGGATGTTGTGGGGGGGCAGGAGCTAGGGGCAGGGTTTGGGGGGTCAGGTCAGTGCACGGGATGTTGCGAGGGGTGGTGGGAGCTAGTGGCGGGCGTTGGGGGGGCAGGTGTGGGGTGTTTGTTCGTGTCTGTGTGGGCATCTGTTGGGGGATGAGTGTGTGTGTGTGTGTGTGTGTGTGTGGGGAGATGTAGGGGTGGGGTGTCTGTGTGGGGGGGATGTGGGGGTGTCTGTGGGGGTGGGTGTCTGTGGGGGGGGCGGGGGGGAGAACTAACGTACAAGGGGGGCACTGGCTAGTGGGCAGGGGGGCGGGGGGAGAACTAAGGGAGTGCCCCCCGTGCCAACCACCTGGCCCCCCCCACAGACACCCACCCCTCTGCATTTCAGTTCCCCGGGTGCCCACCCTCGCACTTCCCTCCCCCGCTAGGCAAACACACAGACGCAGACTCTTCTCTCCTCCACTCTCTCATAAACACACACGTGTCCACTTTTCTCTCTCACTCTCACAAACATGAACGCACGCAGACTCTTCTCCCCTCCCCTCTATCACAAACACATATGCACTGTTGTCCCTCACACACAAAAGCGCGCACACACACACACACTCTCATTGTTCTCACCAACAATGTGACTGCCACTTGCAGCATCACAGGAGGTTTAGGAGGGACTGTAGAGTTTTTCAAAAGGTCCCGCAACAGTGAAGGACACATGGGGGCCCGCCACCATCTTGCTGTTCCTGTCTGGGTATGATGGGAAATGTAGTCCTAGCATACACAGACAAGAAACATGTCGGTAGCCCCAGTGTCCCTAGTGGGGGCAGCAGAACTTGCAGTACCAGGCCAGTGAGGGGGGAGAGGGCCGGGGGACCGGCGTACTTCCTCTCCCCACATCCCCTCCTCCATAAGCTGCCAAGCCTGCCATAGCGGTCGGGGAAAGGGGGAGCCCGGGAGTAACAGCGTAAGGAAAGTTATGTGACTCTGCTTTTTTAAATCACGTAACTTTTATCAGGAGCCAGCTCTGTCACAAAGACTTCATGCTGTAGTCAGTTTCATGTATATTAACCCCCAACCCGGCCTCACTCCCTACTTTTGACTCCATATGAAAAGTCTGCACCTTTTGAAAAGTTGCAGACTTTTAAAAGTACAGAGTCAAAAGTGACTTTAAAAGTACGGAGTAAAATGTTTGTAAGTTTTAATACCAAGTGAAAAGTTTGTAACTTTTGACAACTTGCAGACTTTTCACTCAGTATGAAAAGTTGCAGACTTTTGACAGTACTTTTCAGTTTATGAAAAGTCTGCAACTTTTCATAGGAGTGAAAAGTCTGCAACTTTGCATAGGAGTGAAAAGTCCGCAACTTTTGAAAAGTTGCAGACTTTTAAAAGTACGGAGTCAAAAGTGACTTTAAAAGTACGGAGCCAAAAGTGACTTTAAAAGTACGGAGCCAAAAGTTTGCAAGTTTTCATACCCAGTGAAAAGTCTGTAACTTTTGTAAAGGTGCAGACATTTCACTTGCTCTGAAAAGTTGCAGACTTCTGAGTCTGAAAAGTCTGCAACTTTTCATAGGAGTGAAAAGTCCGCAACTTTTGAAAAGTTGCAGACTTTTAAAAGTACGGAGTTAAAAGTACGGAGCCAAAAGTTTGCAAGTTTTCATAGCCAGTGAAAAGTCTGTAACTTTTGTAAAGGTGCAGACATTTCAGTTGGTCTGAAAAGTTGCAGACTTTTGACTCAGAAAAGTCTGCAACTTTTCATAGGAGTGAAAAGTCTGCAACTTTTGAAAAGTTACAGACTTTTAAAAGTACAGAGCCAAAAGTTTGCAAGTTTTCATACCAAGTGAAAAGTTTGTAACTTTTGAGAACTTGCAGACTTTTCACTCGGTATGAAAAGTTGCAGACTTGTGACTGTACTTTTGACTGTATGAAAAGTCTGCAACTTTTCATAGGAGTTAAAAGTGTGCAACTTTTCAAAAGTTGAACACTTTTAAAAGTACAGAATTAAAAGTGCGCAACTTTTGCAAAGTCACGTAACTTTCCTTATGCTGTGTTTTGCCGGTCAGCAGCTCGGGTTGCTACCTTGTAAACAAGGTTATTTGTCATTCTGAGGGGGAGAGTGCTGTTTATACTGCGGGGCCCCAGCTAGCTCTGGCTATGCCAGCTCCAGCAAGCTGTGCTGACTCCGCTTTGCCTGGGAGCGGGGGGCAACGCGAGTGAGGGCAGGGCGGGGGGGGGGGGCAGGTATGCTTGCCTTGCAGCACAGTGCACAAGCCAGGGGGAGACTACAATAGTCAGCGTTTACAGAGTTCCGCTCCTCAGCGTTGCTAATTACAGAGCTCACAGGGGGAGGGACGCAGCCGCTTCCCTGCTCACCGACAGGAGAGAGGAGCTCAAGTGCGCATGCGCGAACCAGCAGAACTGAGGTTTTATCAATAATAACTCGAGTTTGGCTGCATCAATCAGTATAATATTTTAGAAGCAGTTGTTATTGATCCCATTCTCGAAGCCTGTGAAGTTTGGGGGCTCAACTCCTCCAGGGGGAGGAGATATTGATGATTCAAATACAGGAGGCCAGTAGGGACGCAGCCGCTTCCCTGCTCACCGACAGGAGAGAGGAGCTCAAGTGCGCATGCGCGAACCAGCAGAACTGAGGTTTTATCAATAATAACTCGAGTTTGGCTGCATCAATCAGTATAATATTTTAGAAGCACTTGTTATTGATCCCATTCTCGAAGCCTGTGAAGTTTGGGGGCTCAACTCCTCCAGGGGGAGGAGATATTGATGATTCAAATACACGAGGCCAGTATGAATTTTGACCACAAGCAATTAACGTTTAAGCAGCAATAACTTTTTATTTTCCTGATGGATATTTTTCAAACTTTGTGGATATGATGGTCCTCACAATTTACAGCCATGAGTAAATTTTCAGAAACGTAGGTGAAGCGGTTTTTGCAAAATTGGGGGTTCAGCAGTCGCCTGTTTATAATGAAGAGTGGCTGTACATTTAAGTATTCAGGCAGCTGCCGCTGCTTGAAAATACAACAATGCTACAGGGGCTGTTGGTATTAGTACAAAAGCACTGCTGTACAACTTTCTGGTTTGCAACAACACTGAAGGGTGTGGAACAGAATGAATGCCGAAACAATTGAAATTGACTGAAGTAATGGAAACAAAGAGTGCTTCAAATAATCTTTCCTGAAGTGGATACAAAGCAGCCAAACTTGTCCAATTCACTATTAGCTGTGGATATTTCTTTCAGCCCTAGTCACCATCCAACTTCTTAAAATCTCTGTTGCCTGACTCTATGGCGTATTACAGCACTAAATAGTACCAAACAACTGAATATCAACAAGACAACCTCAACAAAATAAACCAAGAAACAAATATTACATCCCTGAAGATTATTCAGATATTTGGTGGTGTCTGAATATACAAATTTTAATGAATAAGAAAATGGTACAAAAACACAGGAGCAGAATGAAGGGTGATATTTTGCATATACCTAAATTAATTTGTTTTGTTTTTCCTCCATGCCCTCAAAACAAAAAATCCAATTCTAGTCCTAGCCCATGGAAATCTTGTTTGGCCCCTCCCCCCAGGGCTCTATGTGTTTGTCAACCCTTCCATAGCACATTCAAAACTCCCCAATGGAAGCTGGATTGAAAGCCTCACCAATGCAGGCTTTACTGAAAGATTTCTAACATTCCCTGGTTTGGATTGGAAATGTTGCAAGAAATTACTTTTGCCACAGTAAATTTCAGTTTCTGCCTAAGGTTAGGATATACAGACACACGTTAATTAAACCAAAAAAGTTCACCTCAGAAAGGATGGTGTTCAGTTCAAATTTCACTACTGACGTAAAACAGACCTCGTTAAGCCAAACCAGTTCTCACAGCCATCCCTGAATACTGTGCAATTATGGTAATTGTGCAGTTGATCATGTTGGTAAATAGAACCACTGTGTTGCTGTTAAGACAGTGCAGAAAGCTGTTGACACCACTATATATCAAGACGGGGGAAGCATATCCCTCTCAGGGGCCATTCTGAAAATTAGCAAAAGGACTGCATAGAAATTGGGGGTAGGGGTGCGTAAGAGGTGTGCTCAAGAAAAGAAGGGTCCCGATCATGGATCTGGCCACCGATCTGTCTCCTATCATTGTGTGCATGCCCTCCTCTCTGCCCATATACCATGCATTCAGTTTCTCAGTGCTTGGGGTAGGAACTGGATCCAGGTCCAGACCCAGGAACTGGAAAGGGGCCACATAAAAACTTGCCAGAGGCTGCATTTGGCCACTGGGCCTGAGGTTCCCCATTCCTGCTATATACATACATCCTTTAGAGAGTCACTACAACATGAAAAAGCCTAGATAAGCTGTTTTACAAGGGGAAAAGTTGCACACACACTTCAATCCATGTAAAAAGCACCCTGTGGGGCCTGATTTCTTAAGAAGGGACAACGCCCAAGTCAGACAATGGGATTGTTTCGCTACCAGAGGGGCCATATCTCCCCTTCAGGTACACCTGCTGTTATGAAAATCTAGGTCCCTCCTTACCTTTGGACCTTCTGCCTTTCTTCCAAGTTTAGTTGAAATCAGCCTGTGGGACCAAATGTTATGAAAGGGAGAGAGAGAGTGTTAACAGATGGGAGAGTAGCCTGCTGGAGTCTGGGGTCACTCCATGAAGCTCCCACGCTGCCACCACTCACAGGTTCTGTGTGACAAACCAGATGTTCCTCCCCGCCACTCTCCACCCCCTTCCCCATCACCAAGAGGCGGTCACTCCCTAGGCTGCTCTAGACACGTGACCCAGGACTCTTCAGGCCTGCCGGACGTGCACACGCACAGAGGCTGCACGCACCCTAACAGATTAGAGGCAGCCATGTGGGTGCACATTCCCCCACATCAGCCAAATTTCTCCACATTCACCAGGACGATGCCATGAGTGGGGGCTGCCATGCGGGTGGGTGGTGGATACAGGCCCCCTGAGTGTGTTCACCTGGCAGCCATCTAACAGACGAGCAGGTGGCCATGCATCCAGAAGTGGCTAATCCAGGCTACTGTCTCATCTGCTTTCACCCAGAGACACAGACAGACAGGGCAACCATGGGCGTCTTTAGACATAACAAAGATCAGGTGTCAAAACCCCTAAGCACGCGTTTGGCCATTGTGTGCATGCACCATAAAAATCTCAACACCAATTTGGCCACCCGTTAAACTGTCAGTCGCCGCAGCCGCTGCCGGGCACGGCGGCCCCCCCAGCAACACGAGATCCCCGCTCCCCTTACCCGCAGAAACAGCCCGACGACGCCTCCATTGCCGACGCCCCCAGCCGGAGGCACCAACGGTGGCGACGGCGAAGGAAAAAGCCCTAGGGCCGTGCGGGATGCAGAAGAGCCCCGCCCCCCTTGGAGCCAACACTACAAGAGCCGGCACTGCCAGAGAAACAGTGCCGGTGAACAGAGCTGCAGACCCTGGAGAGACTGGCCCCCTGAGCTAAGTAGCAAGATTGACTACCTGCTTGTGTTTTGATTCCTGTGTGTTGTTCCCTTGCCCTGCTCCCCTCCAGTGTGTATAAGCAGCGAGTGCTTCTGTCCTTCCTGGTATAGTTGAGTGTGCGTGAACCCGGTTACCCCTTGACCCAGAGTGCAAGGTGAGTATCTGGGAGCCTGCGGGCTCACCCGGTTGGGCTTCCCCCCCTCTGCCCTGGGACCATCCCTACCTTCCCCGGGAGAGAGAGTGAGCCCCGTGAACCCTACCTGCGAACCTGGGATCCCCTCCCCTGTGGCCCTGGCACTTCCCCCCACGTATCCTCCTTGTCCTTGCCCGGTCGAGTGCAAGTAGAGAGTCTGAGAACCCCCTCCTTACCCCCCAGCTCTGCACCCTATGATGATAGGGGTCAATGTTCAGAGTGCGTGAGCACACGAACAGACCCAAATACTATCCTGACAGGCCTCCTTCCTTTCGCACCTCGCAAGCAGAGCCCCCTCGTGTGTGAGTGGCGTGAGTGGGTGGCGCTTCTCCCCTTCATACCCCCTCCCACTGACAGAAACATGATATGTGAACACCATTGCATCACAAGGACAATTTACGTTCCCGCTGAACAAGTGGCCAACGCTGTGTCTTATTGCTCCCCAACGGCGGGGGGGGGGGCTTTGTCGCGCCCCACCCCATAGGAAATGGGACAGGGCAAGAATTTGCAGAGCCTGCAGCGTATGCAGGCACGCGGGAAA
The DNA here is from genome assembly GCA_003113815.1 of Sphenodon punctatus. Lineage (NCBI taxonomy): Eukaryota > Metazoa > Chordata > Lepidosauria > Sphenodontia > Sphenodontidae > Sphenodon > Sphenodon punctatus. Next base: position 1,489,910 of record QEPC01007489.1, on the reverse strand, counting down.
GCACCACGCGGGAAAGCACCACCAGGGATGCCCCTGGCAACCCCTTGCTGGGCTAAGCTTAAAGAGCACGGATTGGATCCGCTGGGTCACATGGTGACCAGCATGTAAGATGAGCCGTTCCCTGCTCATTCTAGTGAAGAGCAGGGAACAAGTCAGCACCCACCCACCCTCCCTTATACTGTGGTTACGACTGGTTGCATTAGTATGGACCAGGAAGGAATTTTTGGCAAGGTATGCTGGTCAAAGGGCATAGCATACCTTGTTTTTTCGCCTTCCTTGCAGTATAGGTATGTCATTGGCTGGCCATTAGCAGGTGGATGCTTGATTGTGTTGGTGTTTAAAGGCTGTGTTCTGACATTGTCGCACCCTTGGCGGGGGTCCAGTATCGGGTTGATTTAGGTTAAGAATTCATAGGAGTCATCTCCTTAAGAGATGGGGAAATCACGCTTAATGCAATGCAGAGTATGGCAAGCTAGGTGTTGGGTACCCTGGGAAGAGGTGACCTGGGACGGTGGTACGGCATTGTATGGCCCCACCACTGGGCACCTATTCCTTACTCAAGTCCTGAGGGACTAAGCCCCACCCCTTTGGCCGCGCACCCTGCACTGGACAAGGGGAGGGGGCACAGTTATCGTTGGGCCAAGGTTATCGAGGTTATAGAGAGACCTTGGCCGAGTTTTAATGGTTTATAGTGATACTGGACCCAGATCGCAATAGGCGATGTCACCCCCCCACCTATTCAATTTGTGTAATTTGGATTAATAAAGGGTGCGGCCGTGTTTAAATCTATGAATGGTGTCCTGTCTCATTTCTGGGTGCGCGACAATGATATCGCATGACATGTTAGCAGGTACAACACAGGGAACAAGATGGCAGCACATTCGAGCTGAGACTGGGTGGTGAGCAAAATACCAACTTGCCCCAAGATGGGCTGTGTGTCTAAGCAGTGCCACATGGTGAACACAAAGCCAAACTGATGTTCATATCAAGGTCAAAACACGCATTCAGACACCCATTGACGTTATGTCTAAAGACACCCTAAATCAACCTCATTTCCTTAGAAAACCAGGCTTCAAAAGATTTTTTTCCCCTGACATTTACGAGTTGACCCATAGTTTGGAAGAAGAAAAAAAACTTGTGTAACTGTTGCAAATGAACCTCATTTTCTTCTCATGCCAGAGTACTGAAATAACGCCACTGGTGGCTATGAATTTAAGCCAGGCCATCTCCATAATGGTAGAAGTTTAAACTTCCATAAATAACTCTTTAGAAAAGCCTTTTCTCATTTGTTGTATTTACTTAGGGGTCTGTCTTCCACTCTGCATATGCATGTAACTCCCATTACTGTCAATGGAAATTATGCCTAGCTATCAATAGTAGACCAGTGCCCTCATAACATTTAGATCTCTAAGCTATCCGTGGTCCTGTGTATTTTCAATGAGGGAGAAAAGAACCAAACATATTTATTAGGATTTTTGCCTTGGCAAATAAATGTAACTGGTACAAGTACTTTCCAATTCTCACAAATGAAATTCTCAAATCTAATTTATTATTAAGGAGAATAAAAAAGGGAGCTAAATCACGACAAATAGCACCATGTCAATTCAGCAATAAATTGTACGTGTTCATGTGATAAAAGTATCTAATCTTAAATAAGGAAGGAATAATAACGGAGAAAATACACCAACAGAACACTTTCTGCTAAGGTAGGCATTTGTAAAACCAAACAAAAAAACCCAGCTCAAAACACAAAACTGATAGGGAATATCTATTATTAGAGATGCTTCGAAAGCATAAGTAGAGCTAGTTTGAAATTTCATTTGGAATCTAAATTTTGGTAACTGCTGAGATTTCAGTTTTCAATACCCAGCCAGCTAGAGAACTGGACTGAAATTTCATTTCAAATCAAAGGGAAGTTTCAAATGTTTAATTTCTGTCCTGATATGGTCAACCATGAGGTGTTGCTGACAAGAATGCATGACCAGGCAGGTATTTATTTATTTATATTTCTTACCCCCCCTCCCCTCTGAAGGCCTGGGCGAACAGCCAGGTCTTGCAGGCTCGGCGAGAAGCCAGCAGACCTGGGGCCAGGCAGGCTTCCTCCGGGAGGGAGTTCCAAAGTCGCGGCCTGGCCACCGAGAACGCCCTCTCCATAGTGGCCCCCCGTTTTACATGGGGGACCTCCAAAAAGGCGCCCCCGGTAGACTGAAGGGATCGCTCTGAGGCGCGGAGGGCGAAGCGTTCCCTGAGGTATGAGGGGCCCAGACCGTGCAGGGCTTTATAGATCAACACCAACACCTTGAACCTGGCTCGGCACGCTATCGGCAACCAGTGCAGAGTCCGGAGCACAGGTGTTATGTGCTCCAGATGACCTGTCCCCAAAAGGAGACGGGCCGCCGCATTCTGCACTAGCTGTAGCCTCTGAACCAAGAACAAGGGAAGCCCCACGTAGAGCGTGTTGCAGTCATCCAGCCTCGAGGTGACGAAGGCATGGATGAGGGAGGCTAGGTCCGGGCCGGAGATGAACGGATGCAGCCTCCGCACCAGAT
>QEPC01007489.1:1455846-1486385 GCA_003113815.1 Sphenodon punctatus | reverse complement strand
TCACTTCCTGAAACTCATCCCAAGAAGGTAAACCAGACGGTGCCTCCATAACCTCGCGCTTCTCACCAACTGCTTCCAATCCGGTGTCAAAGTTACTCTGGATCTGAGCTATCTTGTCTGCAAAATAGGTGGCAAACTCCTCACAGCGGGCCTGGGACAAGTCCCCGTCCAGGCGGAGGGAGGCTGGACTGACCAGCTCCCGCACCACTCGGAACAGCTCCGCTGGGTGCAATTTTGCAGACGTGATGAGGGCAGCAAAGAAAGCTTTCTTTGCTGTCCTCATAGCCTCAACATAGGACTGCAAATGGGTCCTATGGAGAAGTCGGTCAGATTCAGAGTGAGTTCGACGCCAGTGTCATTCTAGTCTTCTGCCTACCTGTTTCATACACTACAGCCCCTCAGTAAACCAAGGGGCTCTGTGGTGATGAGATGGAGGCAGGGGACATCTCAGAGCCACCTTGTCAATGCCCCCCTCCCCCCCCCAGCAAGATGTTCCAATGCTGGACCAGCTCATCGACAGAGTGACTGTCAGGGTCTGAGGTTAACTCCCTCAGAGCCTTCTGGAACCGCTGCAGTTCCATCAGCCTCCGAGGACGGACCAACCTAACTGGTCCACTCCCCTTCTGGAGGTGGTGCGTTGAGGTATCCATGAGGGACCACTCTTAAGCAGCTTTGCCCTTTCCAGTGCAGTCATCTGCTCCCTGTTCAAGAAACCATCTCTTGATGTTGACTCCCCGGCCAGCTATCGCCCTGTCTCTAACCTTCCCTTTTTAGTGAAGGTTACTGAATGTGTGGTTGCTTCACACCTTCAGGTGCATCTCTATGATGTTGGATTCCTGGGCCCACGTCAGTTGGGTTTTCATCCTGGGCACCAAGCTGTGCACGGGGTCTTGGCTAACACTCTCCGCTTGGAAATTGACTGAGAAAGTTGTACCGTTGATTTTGTTAGATCTTTCAGCGGCCTTTGACACAGTTGATCGTGGTGTGGTTGACGTGGCCACGGCATCTGGCAGGGGTTTGTGGGACCACTCAAGTAGTTCCACTCATTCCTGGATGGGAGAACCCAGACTGTGGTGATGGGTGGTGACTCTTTCTCCCCCTGGGAGTTCTCTTGTGGGGTTGCACAGGATTCCATCTTGTCCCCATTCCGGTTTGATGTTTATCTGAAGCCCCGGGGTGAGATCGCTAGGAGATTTGTAGTGAAGTGTCATCAGTATGCTGATGACACCCAACTCTCTATTTTTCATCAGACCCAGGCCCTGCAGTCTCAGTGCCTGACTGAGATTTCTTTTCACAACCTCCTACACTTGCTACCCAAGTGCTCCTCATTGCTTGCCTGAAAGTGTTGCAACAAGGAGTAAGTCCTTGCCTGTAGGCACTGTTATGTCTGCACGCTTACCTGTACACTTACCCTTGTGGGCCACGGAAGCAGTGGTAGCGTTCCCAGGGCCCTGCCACTGTACTCAGGCTTAAGGTAAGCTCTGCCCCTGACACTTCCTACTAGGCAGCCATTGGCACACATCGTGGCTATCCTATAGCGTACATCTTTGCAAACAACAAGGAGTTCAGGATAGGAAACATAAGATAGTCTCTCCCCCCCCCATCTTTCGTATTACATCTGGTGTAAGGCTAAAACAGAGCAGCTGATTTTAATTCAGAGATTATTCACAGTTTTGAAACAGCACATGAATATCTGCTGCAGATTTTTAACAGCAGCAGAACTCCATGCGCCATTCCAAATGCTATTCCAGCTCCCAAACAGTAGGACGGTGCCACCTAGCTGATCTGCATTACTGGAAATATTTTTTTTGTACACGTGCAAAGTAGTGACAACCTGCTTTCTGGTAGTCTGCATAGCCAATCTGGAATTCCAATAAAATGGGAACTGGTTTGTGACCTAGACTGGAGCAGATGGCTCCACTGAAAAAGGAATCCACCCGAAGAATCGATTCCAGCCCCAGGATGGTGATACCCACTTACAAGAACAAAACCCCAGGCTGCTGGGAACCCCTATCTTGGCCTCAATAGTCTTCCATTAGCCAGTTTTGGGATACTCCATTTTCTACAGCTCCCCATAAGCCTCCCAAGCACTGGGCTAGTTTCCCTTGAGCCTTACTGCCATCTGACCAGCAACCTGCTTCCTTCCGCTGCTAGCCTCTGGCTCCTTGATCATTCTCTAGTGATCACCACACGCTGAGACCCATGACAGACATTTCAATCTAAATCTAAACAAATGTATAGTCAGTCCTTCCCCAGCTGGCTAGCAGTCTCTCCCCCTGCTGGGCCAATTAGCCATAAGCGACTATCCTAATGATCTTCCCAAATGGTCATACTCTGGGTGAGCTGTTATGGGCCCCCAATTTATGACTTGTCCCAGTAATTGTCAGGTCAGCAGCTATGCAGACAGCTGGGAGCTCCCCATATAGCATCAGAGCCAAAGGCTTAAAAATAGGGAATGAGTGCCATTAATTTGAGCCTGAGAGTGGTAGAATATGTAATTTCAATGTATTGTCTACACTGTTGGCACAATCCTTTGGCAGCTAACATGCACGCCAGCAGCTAACGCATATGCAAGTCCTTCTGGAACAAATGGGATCTTCATGGGTGCTATCTAACATAGCACTGTGTGAATAAAAAAAACAACAACATGTTGGGACCAGAAGGTGAACTAACTACCTTGTGCGAGTTGCTCAGTATGGATGATTTCACAGTAGTTCTGCAGTTAACATTTATTTGTAGCAAAAACACATTTGTCAAAAAGTGTTTGTGTCAAATGGAGTCACTGTGCACCTGCCTTTCCTACCCTTGCTGTGCAGTACAACAGAGATCAGTATCTGCTGGAAAAAAAATACTTAGAAACAAATGCAGCTTCTTGGGTATACCGGGGGGTATGAGGATCTTCTTCCTTCCCATCGGTCACTTTGAAAACTAGTACAAGCTCCGCAGGCTAGACAGGAACTGAGAAGAGGGATGTTTAATTTGTGTGCTTAGGATGGGTGAAGGACGGGAATGGTCCAGATCATGGATCTATACCATGGATCCATCCCCTGTTCTTGAGTGTATGCCCCTTCTGCTCTCTTCCCCCTGAGCTCACTTTCAGTACTTGAGAGCAGGGACTGGATTCACGGGGAAAATAAAGAAAAGCCGTGAGCCAGATTTGGCCCATTGGCCAGAGGTATATCATCGAGTGTGGTGCGTTCTTCCAGCTTCTAGCTATATGGTTTTACACACACACTTGCCATTTTCCTTAATGTTTTCTAGTCTCCCATTTACTTGTGAGAATAAAAAAAATAATCAAGCTGTTTGCACACCGGTGTTTCTTTATGCGTTTACATTAGCTTCCCTGTAATCAAGGAGTTAACCAGCAATATACATACGCCCAGGGTAACACTGCCCACCTCTTGAAATAGGCACAGCTGTCATTATCCACAATGATCATTAACAGAGTTGCAGATATAGGGATCTAGCCATTTCCTAATAAATCAAATAGTCCAATGAGGGGGGAAACCCCATAGCATGTGCTGTTCTCATGTAATTAACAGCACTCTGGAGGAAATGCAGGTAGCACTTATCCTGCCATATAAAAATACTGCCTGCGAAAACTGAGTAGTAGTTCTGTTCAAGATGAGATATTAGTTGACCACAGGATGAGTAACGCAATGAGCCTGAGAAGAAAGCAAATGCAATCCTAGGGTGTGTCAGGAAAGGCATTTCACAGTGTAGATAGATTAATGCTGCTGAATAAAGATGCTAGTAAGAACCTCACCTTATGATGGACAGTTCTCCTCACCTATGTTAAAGAGAGAGGAATTCAAATAGGGAAACAAAGTGCAAAGAAGGGCTATTATGATGATTATGGGGATGAACAGACTATCTTACAAGCAGATGTTAAGAGAGCTTCTCTTGAGAAGAGTAGGCAAAGGTGACAAAGGAGCCAAGACTGTGCTCTACAAATAAATCAGAAGATAGACACAAGGAAGGGAAAAGTAGGGCTGGCATTACAATTTGCAGAACCCAGAGCAAAAATAAAATCTGGTGCCCCCATGACCCTGCCGTGCCCCATAGACATGCCCCTTTAACAATTTGCAGTCTGGTGATTGCTTATGCTTAGGCATATCATATAAAGTTATTTTTGTGTACCCTCAGTCTGACCCAACAGGACAGCCCTTCTGAGGGGGTGATGTGTGTGTGTGTGCATGAGAGGGGGGTTGGGAGGGGGCTGGTTGTGTGGGTGGGGCAGAGGCGCACGCGCACACACACGGGGCTGTTTGCCTTTGTGGGGCAGGACCTTGTAAAACTCCCCCCCCCCCCACTGCTTGCTTTATACAGCATGGTTCCTATCCGCTATACACACAGGTTCAGGAGGGTTTTTGTAGGGTTGTGTGTCCAGTTTGTTCTGTATATTATGTTATAAAGTTGCGGTCGATGCCTTTGTTATTCCACAACATGTTGGCATCTGTTCTTGTGGGTAGTGCGGACACAACAGGTGACAGAGAGAAGGCAGAATCACTCAACTCCTATTTTGCCTCCGTCTTCTCCCACAAGGGAAACTATATCCAACCTGTCAAGAGCAGCACTAATGATTAGGGATGTGCGAACAGAACCGAATTCGGAAATTCGGTTTGGTTCAAAAATTGAGTTCGGTTTGAAAGTTCGGTTCGGTCAACCGAACTATATGAGTTCGGTCGAATTCCGAACTGAGTTCGTACATTCAAAACCAGTTTTTGGCCTTCCAAACTGGTTCGAATTCAACCGAACTGTTCGGTTGAATTCAAGTTCGGTTCGGTCAACCGAACTATTGGAGTTCGGTTCGAACTCAGAACTTCCAAACCGCGTTCGCACATCCTTACTAATGACGAAGGGAAGGAATTGCTGCTCAAAATAGGTAAAGAGACGTTAAGAGAACACCTATCTACTTTAAATGAGTTCAACCCTTCAGGGCAAGATGAATTACATCCTAAGTTACTGAAAGAATTTTCAGATGTTATCTCAGAACCTCTGCCTATAATCTTTGAGAACTCTTGGAGAACAGGTGAGGTGTTGGAAGACTGGAGACGGGCAAATGTTGTCCCTATCTTCAAAAAGTGAGGGGAAAGCAGGATCCGGGAATAATAATAATAATAATTCGTTTATTTAGGCGTCAGCTTTCGCTATAGCCATCCATTACAAATACATAACAAAATACATAACATCATAACATACATTCATACACACAGACTGAATCACCGTTGGTTATGCACAAATTGGTAGGGACATTCCCCACCAATCGGTCTCAAGAGTTATTGCCGATACGCCCCAGTGCTTCAATTCCCCAATCAACCTACAGACCTTACACAACTGCAGGTAAGTTCATGCACAAAAGCACAAGTTGGTACAATAAAATCCAACAGGTCAGACCAGGTCAAGCCTGCTTTCCTTGTCCTACAGTGCCATTAGGCATTTCTACGAGTCAGCTTTAATCTCCTTCCGCCTTTTGGACGCCAGCCAAGTAAAGGTTGCCAAGACCATTTATAGGAGTCCTTTATAACCCTGGCCCGGCTTGGAAAATATCACTCCACCAATCAATGGCTGGATCCAAGCTGACCTGAGCTCATTGTAATAGGAGCAAGTTAATAAAAAATGTTCAACTGTTTCGACACCCCCTATGGAACAAGTACATACGTGCTTGGTGTAAGTAACCCCCTGCGTCTTGCCTTCAGCACAGCCGTCCGGACCTGCTGGAAACGAAGGAGCATATAGCTCCTTCGAAGGTTCCGATTCCTGAAATCATTTAAATATGTCTCTAAGCCCCATACCGGCTTTATCAACTGAAGCCAGGGGGCGACCCTCCAATCCCCTAAAGCGGCTAGATCTTCCTGCCGATCAGTATCTTCCAATCGGGTCTGTATTTCATTTTTAATCCCCACTAGCATCCTACCAACAAAATAACTAAAGGAGAAGCCATAGCTCTGAAACAAAAATCCCAAGTATCTAAGCCCTAGGTATCCCCTGAGGCCTATATAGAGTAGCTCCTCCAGGAGACATACGCAGGGAAGAGAGTCCTCCTGTAGGGACAACAACCTCAGCCAGTAACGGATAAAGGTGAGTTTGGCACACAATTGAAAGGAAAACATGCCAGTCTCTGCCCTTAAAACTGCACCTGGGACATCATTACCCACTTGGAGCATTTGGCACAGAAACCTGTTCTGCGCCCTCTCCGGGGGTTCGGTCATTGGGTGAGGAATGATGTCCACACCGAAGACCGCCGAGGAAGGAACCTTGATACTATAAACACCCAGGAATGTTGAAAATGGAACACCCCGGGATATCCTAGCTGCCCTACCTATGGTACCAGCAATCTGAGTTGCTCTCGCTGCCCACCCCTGTATATGTTTGAACCAAGTACCATTAGATGAAAAGGTTACCCCAAGGTAGGTAAATAACTGGACTATTTCGAGTGGCTGCTGACCAACCTCCCATTTAACCGAAGCCTTGCAGCTACCCAGCATCATAATCTTTGACTTCTGGGAATTAACCAACAACCCATTCGATATACAATATTCTTCCAATTATGAATCAGGCGCTTCAACCCAATAGCAGTCTGTGAAATGAGGACTATATCATCCGCAAATTTCAGCATGTTAAGATGGTAATCCCCAACTTTTGGAGCATGGGTGTTTTCAGACCCTATAAAATTAACAAGATCTGCAAGATAGACATTGAACAGCAGAGGGGCCAGGACGCACCCCTGCTTGACCCCTCTTTTGATGAGAATACCCCCACTCAGTTCATTTCTTGGGCCTTTCTTTACTCTCGCCTGGTTATTGGAATATAGTTGGGTTAGCAAAAGCAAAAGCTTATCGTTAATTCCCAATGCCAGTAGTTTTCCCCAGAGTCTAGCCCGAGGAACAGAATCAAAAGCTTTTGTGAGATCAACAAAAGCCAGGAACAGTTTGCCCCTCCTGATCTTCCGTTATTTATGAATTACATAAATTGCAGAATAAAAGAACACTCCATCGTAGACTTCCCCTTACCAAACCCAAACTGCTCTCGTGGAATAATCAACTGATCTTCCACCCATTGTTCTAAGCTCTTCAGAATACTTCTTGCAAAAAGTTTACCCACCACTGACAATAAACTTATAGGCCGATAGCAGGCTGGATCAGATCCAAGCCCCTTCTTGAAAATTGGGACGATCCAGCTCTGCTGCCAGGAAACGGGAATCTTGTTATAAACACTAATGTTATAGAATACTTTACTTAGTATAGACGCCCACCACTAAGGAGCTGCTTGCAGCATCCTTACCGTTATATAATCTGTTCCTGCAGCTTTATTTGGTTTTAACAAGAGAATAAGCTCTGCAATAGCCCCCTGGGAGAAATCTATCCCTACTTCCTGGGCGTCCAAGGTTGGTCCACCCCCATTAGTTCTTACCTGACGAGGAACCTCCACCTCTTGTGGATCTTCGTAAAGCTTACCAAAGAATTCCTCCCAAACGGCATTTGACACTTTAGGATTGTTGGTCATTGTACGAGGCTTTATTAACGGATTCAAAATTTGCCAGAATTGGTAAGTGTCTCTAGTTCACTGAGCTACAGCCAACTTAGCCCAGATATTATTATAATAGGCAGCCCTTTTACTTTTTAGTAGAAGTGCATAAGCTGATTTGGCTCTCAGATAACATACTCCAGAATGAGAACCAGGATTTGAATCTCTTGCCCACTTCCTTTTTGAGGAAGCAAGTTGAGACTTCAACAGTTTGCAATCCTGGTCATACCAAGGAAGTTTATTCTGAAGGTTTGGCTTGCCATTCTTGAGAAGGAACGCATCCTGAAAACTGCCAATGATTTCCTTGTAACACTGAAGAACGGTTAAATTATCCTGGGCAGTCAAAATTGAGGAAGTCAGCCTCCTTAGCTTATCTGTAGTGCAAAGGTCCTGTATATGGGAGATCAATGACACCATTTTCTTGACCTTCCCTGCTGGATCCCCCAAAGGCTGTACTGCCCCAGTGGGGTCATCACAGATCTGAATTACAATATCTACCCTAAGTACCAAATGATCACCCTCTGGCCGAACAAGTAACAAAAAGTTTTGGAACCTGGCGATAGCCCCAGAATTAGAGATAATTAGATCTATAGTGCTCCTTCCCTGTGGGTCTATAAAGGTACTGCCCCCCACAGGGTCCCAGAGTATATCCTCTCCAACTATTGCAAGATTCAATCCATAAATAAAACTCCAAACGAAGTTCCATGCGATTGAAGCCCTCCAATGGATTTAGGTACTCGGTAGACCCATCACCTTGGGCTAGCCAAGCCTGGCCTGCCGTCAAATGGACGTTAAAATCTCAAGCCAGAACCAGGGTTGCCAAGGGGTACTGGTCCTCCGCCCTAAGAATCACTTCCTCAAGAACCTCCCAGATATCTGGATGATAATAATTAGAGGAAGGGGGGTTGGATGTAAATACTTAAAAACACCACCCAATCTGCTTGCCATTGTTCCAATTTTAACACTCCCTGTTGGTATTCTGGTCTCTCAGAATGAATCACTGAACCGATCGCCAAACTTACTAGCTATGAGGAATACTAAACCCCCGAAAGAGCGAACCATCAGGCCCCTCTTTTGGCCATTATGGAAATATGGAACAAAACCTTGGATATGCCAGGGTATCTCCTGTAAGAGCCAGGTCTCCTGGAGACAAACAACATCAAATCCTGCCAAAAACCACACCAGTCCAGATCCCACAATTTAGATTTTAAGCCTGTAATGTTCCAGGAAGCTAGTCTAAGGGAACCCCACGGCAATCCCTGCGCTAAACCAATACCAATGTCTAGTTCTAGATAGTCCACTGACCCGGTAGGGGTCCCTCAAGGCTCCTTCCTCATTTGATGGTCATAATGAGCTAGGAGCCAGGACAATGAGACATATCTCGGCATCCACCACAACCACATTACTAACACCTCTGCTCATTGCCGGAGTTGGAGTCTGGTACTGCGGTTTTGGAGCTGGGGTTCCTTCCATGGGAGACCCCTGTTCTGAAGCATCCAGGACCCTTAGTTCCGTAAGAAATTCCGGATTGTTCTGGGGTTTATACAAAGGACCAATGGGGCCCAGGGAGGACGCCTTGTAGTCCAGCTCGACCGACTGAATACTTTCTCTTATATACCTCAGTCTGGTTAGAAGATTGTCTTGATCAACTACAGAAGTATTCTGGATCAGGTCCCCAATATTTATTACTTCTCCCAAATCCCCATCCCCTGCCAAAAAAGACCCCAATCTATAACCGATCAACTGATTTTGGGAATACTGGTCCCCTTTAGCCTTTGCTGGGACATCACACACACACCAGGCTCCTGCCCTCCAAAATCAGCAGTACTGAGCCCAATGGAAGCCTCGTTTGCCAATCCACGCGCACCCCTGGCGGACCATGGGTTAGGGGTCCCCCCCCCGAAATGGGTAGTGGATCCTGCCCAAAATCTTGAGCTCAGTCTGGGGCAGCAAAACCTTGCAGGGGATTGGAAGCATATCACTCTCTAAGGGATTCGGGGATCCAGCCCTATCCTGGGATAAATCCACCAGTTGGAATCCTTGTTGTTCCTTGAGCTCTACTTCCAACAACTGGCTTTGCCCTTCTTGGTTACCTCCCCCTCCAATGCAAGTTCTAGGACCCTGGCATTCCTTCCTTCTCCTACTTACGCCTACAGGAATGCGATTGGGGGAAGAAAGAGAACCATGTTTGTTTTTGACATCACTGAATTCCCTTTGTGGCACAGCCTCATAGGACAATACTCTATCAATGGAGATCCCCCTACCTTTAAGCAACTTCCTAGCCTTAAAGATGGTTCTGACCCAAAAAGCGTGAGTAAACTGCAAATGTAACCTAGTCACCTTGTCCCGGCAGGGGAGATAATTAATTATCTCGATGTTTACACCTTTAACAATTCTTCCCAAAAAATAGGATAAATTTGCTGTTACATCTTCCTGCCTTCCCCCATCATAATCTGAGTCGATACACAAATATACCTCTTTAGCCTGAACCCCCACAAAACTCCTAGACCGAGACTGCAAAAATGTCCTCCTTCTTCCCACATTGTCCCTTAATAGGGGCAACTGACAAACATGGTTGCCAGCAACTTTTGGTCTGTCTCTTAAATCATCCAGCTTTACTAAAGTCTCTTGGAGCTGGGATTTGACTTTAGCCACTGAGTTGCCCAAAGCTGAAATACTCGCAAATAGAGTCTCCACAGTCCTAGCGATCAGATGAATCTGGCGAGACATGCAATCCTCCATACTGCGATCCCTGCTCTTCCGCGAGGGGGTCTCCTTCCTAGGAGTCAGTGGTTTAGTCGTATTTATAAGAGACTTAAAAGACCCATCTGAATCCTCAGCTGGGTCCGCTAGACATACATACTGGTGGTTATAGGTTGACAAAAAGCTGCCTGCCAGCTCCGGGCAAGGCAAGGCAACAGAGCTGGTCCCTCCAGCAAATGGGGTCTGCTCCCAATCCCACTCAGCAGACAGGTCGTCTGTGCGTGGGGCAGCTGCACACCACGGCTCCTGTCCCGGTTCCTGCACTCTCCCCACAGCTCCAAAATCGGCCGGAGGATCCGGGAAACTACAGCCGGACATCAATATCTAGAAAGATTCTAGAACACATTATAAAGCAGTCAATCTGTAAGCATTTAGAAAACAATGCTGTGATTACTAGGTGCCAGCATGGGTTTGTCAAGAACAAGTCATGCCAGACTAGTCTTATTTCTGTTTCTGATTGAGTTACTAGTTTAGTAGATCATAGGAATGCCATGGACGTAGTACATCCTGATTTCAGCAAAGCTTTTGACAAAGTCCCCCATGATATCCTTCTTGACAAGCTGGTAAAATATGGGCTAGATGATACTACCATTAGGTGGATTTACAGCTGGCTGCAGAACGGTACAAAGAGTGCTTACCAATGGCTCCCCATCAAACTGCAGGGAGGTATCAAGTGGGGTGCCTCAGGGCTTGGCCCTGAGCCCTGTACTGTTCAACATCTTTATTAATTACTTGGATGGAGTAGAGGGGATGTTTATTAACTTTGCAGGTGACACAAAACTGGTTGGGATAACTAACACCTTAGAAGACAAAAACAAGATTCAAAATGATCTTGACAGGATGGAAAGCTGGGCTAAAACTAACAAAATGAAATTCAACACAGATAAATGTAAAGTTCTGCATTTAGGTAAGAAAAATCAAATGCACAAGTATTTGTTAAGATGGGTGATACCTGGCTTGGCAGCAGTACATGTGAAAGTGATCCAAGGGTTGTAGTTGATCACAAGCTGAACATGAATCAGCAGTGTGATGCAGCTGCTAAAATAAGCTAATTCAATTTTAGGCCGCATTAACAGAAGCATAGTGTCCAGGTCACAAGCAGTAACAGTTCCACTCTATTCCGCATTTGTCAGACCTCATTTGGGATACTGTGTCCAGTTCTGGGCACTGCCTTCTCAGAAGGACATTGGCGAATTGGAACGTGTTCAGAGGAGGGCGACAAAGATGGTCAGGGGTCTGGAAACCAAGTCCTATGAGGAAAGGTTGAAGAAGCTGGGTGTGTTTAGCCTGGAGAAAAGAAGACTAAGGGGAGACATGATAGTCATCTTTAAATATCTGAAGGTCTGTCACATAGGAGCAACAGAGAACAAGTCTGCTCTATCTTCTGAGGGCAAGACTAGAACCAATGGACTCAAATTACAAGAAAGCAGATTCCAGGTAAACATTAGGAAGTTCTTCCTAATGGTAAGAGCTGTTTGACAGTGGAACAGACACTGCCTAGGGCGGTGCTGGGCTCTCCTTCGCTGGAGGTTTTCAAACAGAGGCTGGACGGTCATCTGTCAGGGATGCGGTAGCTGTGGATTTCCTGCACTGAGCAGGGGGTTGGACTAGATGGCTTCTGAGGTCCTTCCATCTCTAAGATTCCGCAAATTGAAATATATAGTCCAAGCCACGCACTTGATAGTCATAAAAAGCCAACGTGCTTCCAACAGCTTCATCAGGGCTTCATTCATTCAATACTAATGGGAAAACTGAAAATATGGATGCTTTAAAAACTTCTTACCTATTAGGCAGAAACATCCGAAACTAGATATGTGTATCGAAGGAATGCAATCTACTGGCGTTTCCGATGACAAACCATATAGTTCTGGCCATTTATTTAACGACACTAACCAAGCTCCAGCTAGAACTATTCTAGGTATTGGAGGGCCCCCGGGCAACTCAAACATTCAGTGTGAACAGCTGTCTGGGGAATGTCCTATAGGATCTTCTCAGGACCCCTTTACTGGACATATTGATTCTGGGTTAGAGGAAGCCTTGAAGGCTCAATGCCATCTTATAGCCAAGACCATATCTTTGCTGTTTTCTAGTGTCTCCGATATGAGTAACTCCCTGTTATGGGTGAGGTCGCAGTTGGAGGTGGTTTCTTCCAAATTGGATTGTTTGCAACAGAAAAAAGGGGTGGGTAGCTCCCCAACCATCCCCACCTGGCTGGGGATGCTTTGGCGGGGGACCAGCTTAAAGGGGACTTCCGTGACAGAAAAAGGATTTTGGCGGGCAGCCTCAACCCCAAATTTATCGTACGCTCTATGGATATCAATCATAATGCTATATGGGTCAAGGTTAAACCTTGCCCCAATGGAGTTATTCCCAGTTGGGACAATGTTGGTGTAATTGCTGATAATCTTTCTACCCTCTTGAGGGATAAGTTTACTGCAGCTGATATATCAAAAGTTGAGCATCTTAGTTACGAGAGGAGGAGTATCTCTCTCAGACTTTTTTTCAGGGACAGGAGCAAGGTAAAAAGGATATTTTTGAGAAGGAAATATCTCCTAACCACAGGGGTCTCCATAGATGGAGTTTTTTCATATATTAGTTCCTTACCAGCTTCAGTTAACCAGGCAACAGTCCCTGTGACTGTTTTATCTTCTCCAAACCATCACCCCTTACGGTTACGGCATCCAGCTACTTCCCCACAAAAGACCACAGGGGAGGCCTTACTTTGGGATGAAGAGATGGACTCCACCCCGGGGGTGGCTGTAATTAACACCTGCATAAGTCAAAGTACCCCAGGTAAACTTACCAACTCGACATCAAGTACAAACAATGATGCAGAAAGTTCAGGGGAATTTGTGACTCATTTGACGGGGACTATCCCCCGGAAACCAATCAATTCCCAGGTTCAGGATGCCCCCAAAGAGAGTTAACAGTATGGGGGCTATGACTGCGGAAATCAAATCCTTTTTGGATACCAATGTGGGTGGGGTTGGAGTAGTCCCCACTTTAGCCGCCTTTAATTCCTTTTCGATTCTGGATCAGGATATCTTCATCCAGAAATTAGATGCTATAAGAGAAAATCTGTCATGTTCTACTCTTGATTACCAAGCTCGTCATCTGGAGTCTCAGGGTGGAGCGCACCACTCAGAGTGTTTCTAAAGCATGGACTGCTCTACGATATTTCCATCAAGGCGAATTGGGTAGCACCCCCGTTGATCAATTGGAGGCCATTATTCCACAGAATATGGGTATGAACAGGGGAGGTTGTATACAAAGAATGGAGAATCTTGTGGAAGTAGAATACTGCCCTCTATTAGATTCAGTGGACAAACCATTACATGATAATATCCAATCTGGAAGAGTGGAACTTTTGTCTACCCAATTATTGGATTTTCGGTCAGCCTCTGATTCTACAGGAGGGCATGTCCAGGACTGTTGACACTTTGAGAGCATTGGATGATTGGTGCATGACTCTCAGATTACTTCAGGGTTGGTATCTTGTAGTCTTCCCCCCTCTAATGCTAGACCTTTGAAAGTTATTCCGTTCACTTCTAAATATAACAGGATGAGACACAGCCAAAGGCTAAAAATTGCCTCCTGGAATATTACAGGTTTAAAATCGAAATTGCAGGATCAGGACTGGTATGATTTTTTGTCATCTTATGATTTAATTTTTCTTCAAGAAACCTGGCTGCAGGCGAAAGATACGCTTTCGCTCCAGGGTTTCCGGATGTATTCTGTCCCTGGTACAAGAAAGAGCTCTAAAGGCCATGTTTCAGGTGGATTAGTAATTTTGATTGCTGACTACAAATAGGCCAACTCCTGATAACTGCCAGGATATTCAAGTGGAGCTTTGGACGCCTTCACCCGGAATTCAAATTTTATTGCTAAATTTATATATCCCTCCCCAGACCTCGAGCTACTATAAACCAGAGATTTGGGAAATTCTGGAGGAATTAATAGACCATTGCTGGTGCTGGTGTTGGTCTATAAAGCCCTATACAGTCTGGGCCCCTCATACCTTGGGGACCGCCTCGCCTTCCACGCCCCAGGGTGGCCCCTGCAGTCTGCTGGGGGCGCCTTCCTGGAGGTCCCCCATGTTAAACAGGGGGCCACGATGGAGAGGGCATTCTCGGTGGCTGGGCCGTGGCTTTGGAACTCCCTCCCGGAGGAAGCTCACCTGGCCCCCAGTCTGATGGCTTTTCGTCGAGCCTGTAAAACCTGGCTGTTCGCCCAGGCCTTCGGAGGGGAGGGTGTGGGTTGTTTTAATTGTTTATATTGTTGATATTTTATGTATTTTAGTATTGTTTTATCTATTGTGAGCCACCCTGGGATGCCGTAGGCATGAGGGGGCAGCCAATAAATACAAATAAATAAATAAATTTGTATGCAGCATATCCAAAAGCATTTCTAATCATAGGGGGTGACTGGAATGCCAGAATTGGAGTAGAATCGCATCTTATCTCCTATTTGGAGGAAGAAGCGGAGTACTATCCACCAAGCAGGAGTAGCAGAGATCCTTTTGTCAGTGACTCAGGCCACTCCATGTTAAATCTTCTGAGAACTTGTACCTTGACGACTTTGAATGGTATTATACTGGATGATTTGTAGGGAAGTTATACATTTGTGAATGTTAATGGGGAAAGTGTTGTTGATTACATAGTGGTCCCTGCCTGTCTTTACGATAATTTTCAGAAGTTACAGATAGTTACCAGACCAGGAAGCGACCATATGGTTCTGATCGTTGATTTTATTTTTTCTGATATAATCTCCTCCAAAGTGAAGAAGATCGCTGGGTATAAGGGATCTTTGGTGCAGAATAGAATAAGATGGTCTACAGTGAATGCCATTCAAGTCTATGACTCTCTGTGGGGACAAGAGTTGTGTCAATTGCGACATTTGATAATGTCAGGAGTCAGGTAGGATTTTGACATTTTGGACAGACTTTCCCAGAGATAGTATCCACTAAGTTCCAAAGTACTATCTCATCGAGTACGCCCCCAAAATCCTGTTGCAAACAGATGATATGACCAAGAATGTAGAGTTGCCAAGGCCGCTTTGCTTTGGCCCAAAACTTTCTGAATTAGAACTGACTCTGAGGAACTTAGAACTTCCTACCTGTTGAAAAGGAATTCCTACAAATCCCTAACTAAACTAAAGAAAGAACGCCACACGAATTTGATATGGGCAAGACTTAAGGGGGCTGCATCTCAGAAAGATTCAAAGACATTCTGGAATATAATTAACTCCAAACTGCGCCCTAGATCATTCTCGAATTCAGCACCAATGGAGGAGGCAGTTTGGGTGGATTTCTTTACTAAGTTATACCAGAAGGAAGCTCAGGAAATAGGGTTAGAATTTCTTACTCCCCCAGATATACTACTGGATCTTACATATGCAGATTTTGATCCTCATATAATGGACTCTGAGATTTTTGAGTTAATTGCAGGCTTAAAGCACAACAAGGCACTGGGTTAGGATTATGTAACCGCTGAAGTATTGCATGTAAGCCCAGATTGGTGGGCTCCCCATTAGCTAAATATTTTACTCTCAATTAATTAATTAATTAATTAATATTTGTTAGCCACCCCCTCATGCCTACGGCATCTCGGGGCAGCTTACAGCATAAATCACACCATAAAATTCATTAAAACAATGTTTTAAAAATACAATCCCACCCTCCCACCCGAAGGCCTGGGCGAACCGCCAGGTCTTGCAGGCTCGCCAAAACGTCAACAGACCTGGGGCAAGACAGGCTTCTTCTGGGAGAGAATTCCAGAGCCTCGGCCCGGCCACTGGGAACGCCCTCTCTATTGTCCCCTCCCCTTTACACGGGGGACCTCCAAAAAGGCACCCTCAGTGGACCGCAGGGATCGCTCTGAGGCACGGAGGGCAAGGCGGTCCCCAAGGTACATGAGGGGCCCAGACCATGTAGGGCTTTATAGATCAACACTAGCACCTTGAATCGGGCTTGGTACACTATAGGCAGCCAGTGCAGAGTACGGAGCACAGGTGTTATGTGCTCCTGCCTTCCCATCCCCATAAGGAGACGGGCCGCCGCATTCTGCACCAACTGCAGCCTCCGAACCAGAAACAAGGGAAGCCCCACGTACAGCACATTGCAGTAGTCTAGCCTTGAGGTGATGAAGGCATGAATAAGGGTGGCCAGGTCGGGCCTGGAAACGTATGGACCCAGCCTCCGTACCAGATACAGCTGGCGGAAGGCGGCCTTAGTCACCATCTCTACCTGCCGATCTAGCCAGAGCCCTGAGTCCAACACGACCCCCCCAGACTCCAAATCTGCTGGGCTACAGGAGGGCGGACCCCCCCTACCAGGGGAGTCAGTACCTCCCTCGCCCTAGCCACCACCATCACCTCCATCTTATCAGGATTGAGCTTCAGTGTGTTCTACCGCATCTAATCCGCCACAGCCTCCAAACACTGGGAAAGTAATGAGACAGCAGGACCTGGGTCAGTCAAAAATGAGAGGTACAGCTGAGTATCATCAGCATATTGGTGACATTGCACCCTGAACCCTCTCATGACCTCCCCCAGGGACTGCATATATACATTAAATAATAGCGGAGACAAGATCGAACCCTGTGGAACGCCACAGGTCAAGGCCCGAGGGCTTGATGTTTCAGCCCCCAGCACCACCCGCTGGCTTCTCCCTGAGAGGAATGAGCAGAACCACCCTAGGACAGTCCCATCCAGACCCCACAGGCCTCGCAGCTGTCTCAGCAGCAGCCCATGGTCCATGGTGTCAAACGCGGCCGAGAGATCTAGCAGGATCAAGAATGTTGAACATCCTGCGTCCATCTCCCGGCAGAGATCATCCACCAAAGTCACTAACGCTGTCTCCATACCATAGCCGAGGCGGAACCCAGATTGAAAAGGGTCCAGGAAACCAACCTTGTCCAAATGTGCCTGGAGCTGCAGTGCCACTGCCCGTTCAATAACCTTCCCTAAAAAGGGAAGATTAGAGACGGTTCGGTAGCTGGCGAGAGCGTCCACATCCAAAGATGGCAGGGGCGCACCACCACCTCCTTGAGACTGGGTGACAATCTCCCCTGCCAAAGGGACGCGTTCACTACCCCCGCCAGCACCATCCCCAAGGTCTCCCTGGAGGCTTTCACCAACCAGGACGGGCACGGATCTAGTTCACAACTAGTGAATATAAAAGACCCCAGGACATTCACCGCATCAGCCGGCGTCACTTCCTGAAACTCATCCCAGAAAGATCGACCAGATGGTGCCTCCATAACCTAATGCCCCTCGCTTACTGCTTCCAATCTGGTGTCAAAGTTTGGATTTAATAGATCTGGGAGGATACCCCGCTGTTGGGGATATAGCATTATAACCCCAATTTTTAAGAAGGGAGATTTAAAGGATCCTGCGTGCTATAGGCCTATTAGCCTTCTCCTTGTTATAGGGAAGTTATATGCCAAAACACTCAGACAGTTGGAGAACTGGGTTTCAGTTTGTTCCCTGATACCAGAGGAACAGTTTGGTTTTTGTAAGGGCAGCTCTACCGCAGACAATTGTTTTATATTGTCACACCTGATATCTAAATACACTAAAATAAGAGCTGGAAAGTTATTTTTGGCCTTCACTGACTTTCAGAAAGCCTTTGATTCTGTGCCTAGAACATTACTGTGGGCTAAGCTGAAACAATGGGGGATAAATGGGAAACTGCTCGCCCTAATCATACAACTACATTCTGACAATTCAGCTAGGATAAGGATGGGGATACAGGGGAATTTGTCTGGCCCCAAACAAATAGACTGGGGTGTTAGGTAGGGCTGCATATTAGCACCAACTTTATTTAACATCTTTTTAAGTGATTTAATAAGGTGCTTAATGGGAAAGGAGGGCTGTCGGCTCAAGATTAAGAATCGGCCTATTACAGTCCTCTTGTACGCAGATGACGTTGTATTAATGTCTCAAATGAAAAGAGGGTTATGTTACCAACTGGAGAAAATTTTAGATCATTGTTCCAAGAATGGTTTAACTATCAATTTCAAGAAGTCACAGATTATGGGTATCGAAAGAAGATTCGAACCTCGTGTTTGGAACATAAAGGGCAATGTATTTGTGCAAGCCAAATCCTCTGTGTATTTGGGTGTGACCTTCAACAGCAATGGTCTCTGGGAAAAACATTGTCAATATATAATACTTAAAGCTGCTGCAATGGGGCATTGACTTGCGATGGGGCATTGAATTACCCCTGGCTTTCGCAAATTTTATTTGCTTTGCCTAGACTGGGTTTATCAACTTCCTACCTATGGGGAAAATCTGTTAATTACCAAAAAGCACTAATATCCACTAGGATTGATGATATTGCCAGGCAAAATGACATGACAGCAATAGCCATATGGAAAGTGGCGCCCTGGTATCAGTATATTAAACTCCTGCATGAATTTGCCCCATACTTAGATGGGATAAGGGATCCAACATTGCAAAGGAACTTTACTTTATTGCAATTTCAATTGTATGATTCAGCAATTTTGTTTGGGCGTTATGCTAATCGACCCTATGACAGTCGTATTTGCCTATGTACATTAAGCGAGGTGGAGGATTTACCTCATGTTTTATTTAGGTGCCCTCATTATGCTATGCTTATGCTTAGGCAAGTCTGGCTCCAGTCATTATGGGAGAGTAAAGAGGGTAAAGATTTCTTTTTGACACCACAAAAAATTAGATTTTTGCTAATGACATCTGTAGAGAAAGAGATGCTTTCTGTTCCTTTGTATGTGACATTAGCCGCAAAAAAAGAGACAGGAGATGGCTCAGAGTAGTTAAGCAGGCAATTGATTGTATAGTGTTACGAGACTCCCTGATTTGGAAGCTCCTCTTGTACTCTGTTATCTTTTTCTGTTGTCTATTACTTTTTGTTTTTACTTTTTCATATACTTGACTCTGGAGGATCCCTCCTATGCAATAGTCTAGTTTTATGTTGATACCCTATTAATTATCATTGGGTTCATATCTATGCAGTATTTTACTGCTTATTTATTTATATTTTTTATGTTCTCTTTACCATGGCGAAAGCTAGTGCTTAATAAAGTTATTATTATTATATTAATTAGGTCAGGTCAAGTTTATTTACTGTATGGGCTACAAGCCTTGACAGTATAGCACAAGACAAACATAGAACAATGTTCGACACATAAACCAAAGTAAACCACAAATAATTATAGTCAGAAAAACCTTGATTCCAAGGACTGATCGAGAGGATCAACAAGAAATAAAAGTGGCTTTAAGCCTAACCATTATCCAATTTATCATTTACAACAAAAAATGTATCATCCAATAGCTATTAATGGGACCCTATTCAATCCTATGCATATAATTAATATAAATGAATACACAGCCTTATGACAAACAAAATTCAAAAGGACCTAGAAAGGTGGACCTGGAAAACATTATATGGTTGAAAAGTGTGTGTGTGTGTGTGTATAGATATATCTATATCTATACACACACACTTTTTTGAACTCAGATATAGAAGCTTTAAAGAAACTTACTCCTTATCAACTGATTTTCATATCAACCCAAGTGAAACAGTACAGATTTCTAACTATATTTGCGCAGCCTGTTATTGTGTTAGATTTCGCTTGTTCCCTCCAGCAGCCATTCTCTCATAGAAAACAAACAGACTTGTTTACTCAATGTTCATTTCACCTGCTTTTCCACCTGCCTCAGTACCTGAAACCCATCTTAAATCCAAGACCTATTGCTCATGTATGAGCTTATTAGGATTGTAAGCCGCCTCGAGCTGTGGAGACAGGAGGGGTGGGGTATCAAGTTTCTTAAATAATAATTATAATAATAATTTTAAATGAGCTATGGGGTTTATGTTGCTGGAGAAGCCAACGCTGGCTAACACCATAAAGACCTTTCCTTATCGCCATATCAATTACCAATTTTGCGCACTCATTTAAGAAAACAGAGCTGTGTGGCTAAATCTCACTAAATCCAGCAAGCTGGTGAATGCAATGCCAGAGTAACATGTTATTTGCTCCCTCCCTAGTAATGAGGGTCATCACAGTTCAAGGGCACTTGCATCATCCTCTTGCGCATACAATTTATGGAGGCCAAAGGAAGAATGAGAGCTCAGAGTTTTCTATGAAATACTGAATCGTGAGCTTCAGCAAGGCTGATAGATTTCCAGAGGCCGGCTGCAGCAATCTGCTTTGAATTAGCCATTATCCTTTACGTTCCCTCATGTTTCCTGTCATCACACAAGATGATAAGTTACCCTTTAACTTACTGAAGAAGAATCACCTCCAGCCATTGCAGAACTAGTGGTTAACCTGAGCCTTTGGCAAGGCTGGTTTAAAAGAACAGACAGCTCCGGAGAGGCCTGACTGTGGAGGAAGGGGGAAATGGTACACTTGTACCAGGTCCACAAGCTCAGGTTGCTCCCCATAAATCACAAGAACTTGGTTTCTGAATATACATTAAAATATGTTGAGTAAAATAATAATTGCAAATAATATACAATGCAGGATTCAGAGAAATTGGTGCCCCATGTGAAATGGCAGCGTTGGCCCCTCCTAACGTATGAATAGTAGACAAACACATTGATTCTCACCCATTAGAAAAAAGAAAATGTTATCATAGATTCATAATTAATTTTTTTATGTTCAGTGGAACATATCCTCCCCTTCAACCTGTGCTTGCCTGGAGCCAGCCCTGGTAACCAAAGCAAATAATGTAGGAATATGATTTCTAGAAACTGATTTCAAAACTGTGTGCGCTTTCTGACATGCTTGAAAGTATCCTTGAGTTCAGGAAATGGGACGTGCATGCAAATTAGGCACATCTTTGATGACTGCCAGTGGTTTTCCAGGCCCGATTCAAGGTGTTTGTCTTGACCTATAAGGGTCTAAATTTGTATTTATTTATTTATTTTCTGAATTTATACCCCGCCCCTCCTGAAGACAGCTCGACCTGGTCCCTGCCTATCTGCGAGATCGTCTCACTCCCCAGGGCCTGGATCGGCCCCCGCGGTCATCCGGGGATGCCCTGCTCAAGGTCCCCCGAGTTTGTCGGGGGGCCACACAGGGGAGGGCATTCTCAGTGACCGCACCGCAGCTGTGGAACTCCCTTCCAGTATAGGCCTCGTTGGCCCCAGATCTTCCCTTTTTTCGGAGAAGTTGTAAGACCTGGCTCTTCCACCAGGTGTCTGGTGGGGGAGATGTGGGGGGAAGGGTATTGGGGGGGTGATGTGTTATTTTTTTCCTCCTTTATGATATTCTATTTTAATTGTTTTTAATGATTGCAAGTCGCCCCAAGCTGCCTGCGGCAGGAGGGATGGGGTAACAAATTTTTAAAATAAATCAAAATAAAAGACATCGGAATGCTGCATGGTGTGCGACAAATTTTTCTGCACACTGACATGGGCAATTTACCAAGCTGAAAAATCCAGCTCGGTAGATCGCCCTTGTCAGTGCGTAGAAACGTTTCAGTCACATGCCGCGCAGCATTCCAACGCCATCAAAGATGCACCTAATTTACACACACGTCCATCTTCCAAACTCTTAAGGAGTCTTTAAAGCGCGTCGGAAAGCGCCTTTAGGAATTGCAATTAATTAATACAAGCAGGTAGCAGAAACTGGACTGACCAGTTACTAGGGGATGGGAGGTAAAAGGCCCGATACCAGGGTATACTGGGACCCCAATATTCTCTCAACAGGTCTGGACTTAGACCTCTGCTGATTGGGGGGAAAAATCAGTACTCTTACTCATGAATAAATTCCATTTATTTCAGCGTGGCTTATCCAGGACTGTGTTTAGGACTGTATCCAAAGACAATCATTCATGTTGCATTTTCTACTTAGCAGAGCTCATTTATCCAATATATTTGACAGAAAGAAGATGAGGGATCGGCAGGAATACCAAAACCACTAAAACTGAAGAGATATGAAGAGAAACCAATCCCCCCTTTCCACATGGAACAAAGTTATAACAGGGATGGTTATATTACAAAAATTGCATTAGTCAGAAGTGCTTCAACCACAAGCAGACTAAACAAGAATTTAACATTGCATTGTAAATAATTGTAACACCATTGTAAATAAATCTCCCTTTACTAATAAAAGCATTTTCCACTGTGTCAACTGTGATGCTAGGAATCTTAATTTCTTTCACAAACAATAGCCAAAATCAATACTGGATCCAGGGAAGTTGGGCCCGGATGGTAATAGTGCCGAGACACCCCTCCTAATATAAGAGTATATGACAGGCACATGGAGTCTCCCATTAGAAAAATGAAAGGGTAAGAATTATTTTTTCATGTATAACATCTCCTTCAGAAATTTGGGCTCCCTGCATTACAGGCTCCTTTGTTACTTATCTTATTTCTAGGTTACTCCTGGGCTGCACATGTTGGGACCCTCCCCTGAATTATCATGGGCCCTACATGAGGACCCTACTGGATGAGGCCGCTGAACTCGTATGCATTACAGAGACCTGGCTGGATGAGGCTTCTGGGTATATTATTCCAGATGGGTACTACTCAGTGCAGCATCAACCTATGCTCGGGGGTGGGCCAGAACAACAGTGATCTGCAAAGACATCTTGGCTTTTTGAAGGTATCTGGTACCTAACTCATCCAATATGAAGTGTGTCCACCTTGTGCTGGATTTGGACAGGGACAGATTGGGGATTTTGCTGGTGTACCGGCCACCCCACTGCATGGCAGACTCCCTGATCAAGCTGGCTGAGTTGGTTCGAAGGTGGTTTTGAAGTCACCCAGACTTATAGTCTTTGGGGACTTCAACACCTTTGAAGTTGTCTTGGGTGACTTCAAAGAATCATTCCCTAGACAAAAGACAACCGAGCAGGGGAACTTGATACTAGCTTTCAAAATTTGTTTAAAAATGTATCATCTTGTTTTATCCCAAGGGGGAATAAAACAGGCAGGTTACAATACATAAAACACAAACAATTGAACACCACCAGTTATTCTTTAATCCTTTATCCCTAATCTCCCCAACCATTTACCCTGCCTGCCAAATATATAAAGATTGCTACAAAAGGGATGGAGAACAGTTATTCTCCACACACAGCCATTAAAGAAATGGCTTAAATTGAAGCAAGGTAGGTTTTGGTTAAATATGAGGGGAAGTTTCCTAACTGTAAGAGCAGCCGGACAATGGCATGGAAAGAATGGAGAAATCTTTTCTTGGATTTATTTTAAAAAACCAATTGGAAAAATACATGTCTTGATAGTGTAGGTATAAGAACATCCTGCCTTGAAACAGATTGTACTGAACAAACTTTTGAAGTCCCTTTCAACACTACAGTTCTCTGATTCCCTAAAATTAGTATTAGATTAATATTATTTATACCATATTTATAATTTATCATAAATAGTAATAAAATTATATAAGTATATATATTATATTTTATTATATTAATAAATAATATAATCAATATGTTTATTAGTATGAATATATTAGAACTAATACTAGTTATTTTGCATGTGTGAAGAGAGGGTTTGTTTTTAATATTTTAAATAGATGAAATGAACTGGTCACTAGGTTTTAGGTTAAAGGAGCAAGCAGAGCTGTTCGAGTTAACAGTGGCTATTATCCAACATTCATATTTCCCTAACAACTTTGAAATTTTGCAAAAAGGTACTGTCAGCATAAAGGCGAGAAACATCTTTGTTCCACCATAAAAAAAAAACTGTAATTAACCAGCACTGTCATACACCGTTAGCTCAAATGAAGAAATGTTTGGAAGTTTACAAGTTCCCAGTGTACTCTAGTGTAAACTGGACTTAAATTGAACAGCCAAGCTCTCCTGATTCCCATTGGTATGAAGCAGAAAGAGCTCTGTAGCAGAAACCATGAACACTGGGAGCAGGGAAGGGCAAAGGGGTGCGCTGCCCTCTGACTCCAACCCTTCCGAGGCCCTTGGAAGGAGGGGGTGGGGGACAGAGCCATGCCAGAAACAGGAGCAGACGAAGCAGCTCCATTGCTCATTTTTTAATTGACCAGACTTGTTGCAGAGTGCTGCAATGTAACAATGCTCGTAAAGGGGGCAGGGCTGAGATGGAAAGGGGCAGAAGAGTCCCTTGCTTTGCCCTCACCTCCTTCTAATGTGGCCTTATTGGTGTGTGTGTTTCTACATGTCAGAAGGGGACAGAGCAAAGGGCTTTCCACCCCCTTTCTGATATAGCCCCTCCACCCCCTCTCCCTCTGCACCTATATACCCCTGGAGTAAATTTATTTAGACAGGACTCACATGTACTAAGTACTAATGCTAGCCACTTGGAGGCTGGTGTCCAAACATGAGTCTAGGAGACTTGAGTTCAAATTCCAGCTCACTCATGTACTTACTGGGTTATCTCAGACCACTTTTACACCTTTAACCCCCACACACCCACCCACATTTTGGTTGCAGGAGGGAATGCGCAAGCCAGAATATGCACGGGGTTCAGCCAGTCTGAAACACACACACGCACACACGTGCGAAGCTTTGCCAGCAAACACATGCAGAAATACAGAGCAGGAAATCCAGCTCTGGATCTCTGCGTGTGTTTGCCAGCAAAGCTGCTCGGGGGAGGGGGGGCTTTAAGACCGACCGAACCCCGTGCATATTCTGGTTTGCACATTCCCTCCCGCAGCCAAAAAATATGCCTTGGGGTGTGTGTATGTGTGACAGTGGTCTCAGTTAAGTAACTATCACTCAGACTCAGTTATTATTGTTTATCATTTCTATAGCGCTTTCTGTGTCCAAAGTGCTTTGCAATCCTTATCTAATTCACCCTCAAAACGACCATGCAGGACCCTGGTGCACAAGATGAAGCTGGGACCCCCTAATGGCCCTCCAACTGGCAGCTGCAAGTAATGTAGCTGCACCAGGAAGCTGGGGGCTTCCTCAGGCTTAGCCACATTGCCTGTCCCCATTATAGATATGTCCTTGGTCACCCAATAATTTCATGATATCATTGATATCAAGGTCACCCAATGATTTCATGGCTAAGACAGAACTTGAAACTTGGTCTCCCAAGTCAAAGTCCAACACTTTATCCACTAGGCTACACTAGTTCAATTCCCTCATTTCCACAATGAAAGTAATACTACCAATCTACATACTTCAAAAGGGATGTAGCAAAGATGAATGAGGTAATGATTGTAATGGCTTTGTACCCTTAAAACAATGACTAAATCAGTATGACTAATATTTTAACAAGTCTCATCAGGAAGTGTTAGCTATATGGCTATCTGGTTATGCTTAACTTAGAGCCCAAACAGAGTGCTGTGAATTTTCTGCATGGCTGGAACGTTTTTTAATCCAGTCCTGGAAGTGTACTCCATTCTCTGTAAGAGAGCATCATGCCCAGTAAGTGTAACTAAGAGGCTGTTAAAGAAACAAAACATGTTCAACTTTAGACAGCCAGAAGAGTTACTCTATGCATTTTCCTCCCCAAAGTGAAGCCTACATAAATAATCGCGGTGTCCATCTTTTTAATGAATTAAACTGCAACCTGCAAATGATTTTTTTCTCAGGCCGGATACCCATGAGCTTTTACCTATATTAAAAAAAAGCCTCTTGCCACAACTGAAGCATATGCCAAACAAATTAAAGACACTCAAAGTGTCACAGAGTAGGAGTCTGCACTCTCAAGCTGCTATGTAGGAAATTCAAGCATGCAACATGTGGGCTTAGAGTTCCTCTGTCAATGGTAGTTCCACATGTTTGTGACTTTGTTGTTCTGCCACAGGGGGAGGGGGGAGAAGTGGTGCTGTGACCCATAGAATGGTAACTCCAAATAAATTAATGACTTCAGGAGGTCTCTGGGTAGTAAGCACAGGTAGCTCTGTTTCTTCCAGTTTTGGTTTAATAAACTGTAGCACGATCTTACTCCCCCTGAAAACTAATTAGAAAGTGACGGATGCCAGAAGACTAGCTATACTCACTACAATGCATTTCAGAGGAAATGCTTCCTACTGGAATACCCTCGAATTAGAGGGGGGAAGCTCTGTAATGATTCAATGTATCAGACTGTGAAATAGACTCCCCAATGGCACCAACAGAAAACCCAAAGCTTTAGCGTGTTGATGCTAGCAGAGCACTGGAAAAACAGACTACGGGAAACAATTCCTGCATGGGGGTGGGGAGATGCAAAATTACCAACCCCCAAGTATTCAAAAACAGAAGGCTGCCTTTAAAAAAAAAAAAAAATGAACTTTTTAAAAAACGGTTATTTCGTTTGTCTTTCAATATCTGAGCCTTCAGGGTGCACTGCAGACAAGTTTCCAAGCATTGCTCCCTAACCAAAGGCAGCTAGAAGCGTACTTTAAAAGACGTTAGATGTGGATAATCGCATCATGTGTCTGGAGACTTCTAGGCTTTAAGAAACCCCTCGCAAGTAGAGCTGAAACGAGTACCCACAAAGAAGGGTATACCCAACAGATTTCTGGTACCCAAATCAACCCGACAATTTCAGGTACTAATCTGGACCCAACTGCGACCTAATTCGGGTGCCTGATGTCTCAAAAAGTCGATTTCCAGTCCCAATTGTTTGGTTTTCTGGCCTGTTATACTGATTCATAATCAGAAAATCTGTACCAAAAATTATAAATTTGTCAGGTATTCAGTAGGGATGGGAGTTCAGATGAAAGTTCGGATTCAGTTCTGAACCAAACTGGCTTTTATTCACATTTTGGTTCGTGTTGCTCTGATTTGGTTTGTATCGGAGCAATACAGGCCTGAATCCATATCTGCACTCTGCATCCCCCAGACCTATGCCTGCCTCTCCTGGACTCCTACCTGCCCCGCCCATTGCCCAGCCCAGTGATAGGCTGTGGCAGGTGATGGGCTGGGTGGGCAGAGGTCCAGGGGAGGCAGGCACCCAGCAGGGGTCCGGGAAAGAGAGCTGGGCATAGAGGTCTGCACAGGGGTTGGGGTAGTTGCTTTACTCATCTTTCCGTAGGCTCCAAACAAGCGGTCCGCATTGCCTAGCATGGCCTTCACAGGCCACCCCAGGAAGAAGATACCACATACCACAGAAAATTCACCGCACATACACAGAATGACCACCATGGCCATTTTGCACATGCACAGACATTTTCCAAAATATTTAGGAAATCGCAATTGGTCTGTGCATGCCGACAATTCATACTGATAAAAATCCAAGCTGCTCACCCCTAGTATCCACTCCAGGTACCTGTGTAGCCCATTGAGTATCCAATATGGTACTTGAAAATGTGGGTATTACCCGTGGGTACTACTAAATAAGAATCCGTTTCAGCTCTACACAGAAATCAAGTTAAAGGCCCTTTTTAAACTTACCATGGTGGGTGGCAGGATGGGTGTGCAGCCGCGGTGAGTGTGCGCCCATTCCCATCTCCACCCACCTCCACCCACGAAGCATCGGGCATTGAAGCTCACTGCTCCGTGGGTGGGTGGTGGACCCCCACCCATCCCCCATGGCATTCACACACGCGCCTCCACCCATCTCCATGCAGCGAAACTGCTTGGAGATGGGTGGGGAGTCTTGTTTGAAAAGGGCCAAAATTGAAATTGTATCGCATGGTAGATTAAGGGCCTCAACCCAAGCTTTTCAACTGCTCTGTGTGGGAGGATCACAGACAAATTCCGGGTAGCTGTAGCCACATTGCTAAATAAGCAGGTCTCCTGGCTATGTGAAAGAAAGGTGAAGAAAGCTGTTTGAGCAGACGTGCAAGGATTGCATGGAACACAAATATCCACCCAACTCACTTATCAAACTAACTGTTAGGGCTCAAACCCAAATTCCAAAGCTCTCAAGAAAAACAAAACAGCCAAGTCCTTCTACACATACACACGTGCATTGTGATGGCATTCCACCTATTCATCAACCCTGTATGTACAAACACAATTTCCAACAATGTGTGGACAAGACAAGAGAAGACATGGACACGTGACCCATTTGCTGGGATAAATTTATCATCCTTACGAATCTTCAACTACTAAGGATACAAGATTTTGAGCAGCTTCTAGGAGGCACTGAATTCAGCCCCAACTCAGGGTGCACAGCAGCCTAGAAGAATAGGTCTCAAGGCAAGCAAGAAAGATCATGAAACAAACATACATTCTGGAAACTGGAACTGCCAGCAGCTTGGCTCCATACTAAAAGGTCTGGGGTCCAGCTGTTCATTACTATGATTAATAGTCTATATATGTATTTATTTTTGGCTGCATAGAGAAGAATTGCCTGTACCATGATATAGGCAGTTTGAGCAACACAGTTACTATGCAAGAACAAAACCTAGCAAATATCCCAGGCAGGCAGGCAAAAATTAAACAAAAAATCCCATCTTCCCTTTACAAAGTCTACTCTCAACCCAAGAGACAAGGCACTTCTCTGCAAACGACTTTGCAGCATGCCCTGAAAGGAAACAAAAATGCAGATCGTTTCAAAACAAAGTATGGACATGTTTTCCAGCTTCAATGATCTATCATAGCAAATGCCTTGCTGGCATAGCACTCTTTAAATGGTTGGGCTTTCAGTTCAAAAACCTCTGTTGACCACAACCACAGCACTAAAGAAAAAGGGAGGGAGGAGCAATATTAATAAGCAAAGTATAAACATTTTCGTCAGAGGCTCCAAGGAAGTACTCTATAAATGAGTGTCACAGTTCCCTTCCAAAGGCTAGGTAAATATAATCATTATTATAAAGCTGGATGAGCTGAGGCATTGAGAGTTTGTGGTTGCAAAGTAATAGGAATATGCTACTACATGTGTAGAGTCAATAGTCAAGAATAGAACCTAGGTTTCCTGGTTGTCAGTTACTTGCTTAAAACTTTAAACTACGGCTGGGAACCTTGGGTCATGCAGAACCAGCATAGGATCAGGATGATCTGGGGCGATGGCCCCAACCGCACTCTTCTCTCTACTTCTAGGGGCCCCACAGTGGCCCCCATTTTCACTAGGGCAGGATGTGGGGGCCCCACTCTAAAACACAACCACTTCTAGGACGCTGGGGAGGGTGCCGCAAGCAGTAGGGGAGTGGGGAAGGTGCCCACAGAGCCCCCTGAAATTCTAAGGCCGGCCCTGGGGCTGCAGCCCCGCCCCCCCCCCCAGGCCTAAAAGCAGCTGGATGGCCACAAAGCATTTCCAGGTTGCCCACCACATCCTCCACCCAGCCTTGAAAGGGGAAAGGATCCAGCCCCAGGCAAAGGGGGTGGGGTGGGGGTGGAGTTCCAGCATTTTACTGAGGCCTGGACTATAAGCCTGAGAAATAAACAGAGAGTCTGTTACCAAACAACATCTGGCTGACCAACCACTACCTTATGAGCAAAC
The DNA here is from genome assembly GCA_003113815.1 of Sphenodon punctatus. NCBI lineage: Eukaryota > Metazoa > Chordata > Lepidosauria > Sphenodontia > Sphenodontidae > Sphenodon > Sphenodon punctatus. The sequence goes on along the minus strand of QEPC01007489.1, from coordinate 1,456,792 downwards.
AATCTCTTCATAAGCCAATTCTTTTCTGGGGCCACAATTCTGAAACCATGGTCACACCCTCAATGACCTCAATGGAACAACTTGCAGTAAGTGATTTCCGGACTGTGGCCTTGTAAGATTTTACTGTTTTCTCAGTTCCAATTCTCTTGATGTCCTATTCTTTGCTGCCAAACATAGTTTTCATATCACGAACCTAAATTCTTCCAACTACTATAAAAAAAAGTTTAAAGATCACTTGAAACACTCCTAAAGCCAAGCGATTTAGGATCAGTCCCAACATCTTCAAAAGGGCAAAAATTTACTAAGGCAGTTAAAAGAGAGAAACAGTTTAAAATATTATTTTGGCACAGAGTAAATCAATTATGCTTGATTAAAATCTGCAATAAGGTCCTCTGTTCTTGCGTTGCTTCACAAACCTCGAAAGTTCAAAGCAACTGAGTATTTTGTTCCTCAGCAATTCCATTCTTGAATCCAGGTTAGTTATTAAATAGTCACCATCCTACATTACATGTAGAGATATCATACTCAGTGTTCTCAGTCCAGCTCCATTGTGGTGGGCATTGTATATAGATTATATACAGTGAAAAGACTCTGGCCCACATAGCTCACAATCTTCTAAACCACAGGGGAGGAACATTTTCCCTTGTCACTTTGAAAATGAATACAACCCCCATAGGTCCCATAGGAGCTGGGGGCAGGAGTGAGCTCAAGACGAAGGAAGGATCCAGATCTTGGATCTATCCCATATCCTTTAGTGCATGCCCCCATGTCTGCTCCCTTCCCCTGAGCTCCCTTCTTTCCATGCTTGAGGGTAGAGAGTGGATCCATGGGTCAAATCCAGCAAATGGAAAGGAACTAAATAAACAAGCCATACTCCAGATTTGACCCTTGGGCGGTGCCCATCCACTCCCACCTGGATTAAACCAGTGTTATTAGTTGCCGGCGC
>QEPC01007489.1:1440523-1455655 GCA_003113815.1 Sphenodon punctatus | reverse complement strand
GGTACCAACAGGGATGTGCCCTCCCTTGTCAGTACCCAACAAGATAACTCCCCCTTTCGACAGCCCTTGGCTCTGGCCGAAAGGGGACCATCCCCAACTGTGGTCTTGAGTAAGGAGGTAAGTACCCGCAAAGCCAGCACACCGTGCCTGTACTTACGGACCCGCCTGGGTACCCGTCCCAGGGTGATAACCGCAGTGCTTGCTGCGCCCGCATTGCACTGGGTGTCATCTCCCCATCTCTTAAGGAGATGACTCATCCTAACCTACTCTTACCTATTTATCCTACTGTAGCATACTGGACCCCCGCTGAGTGCGACAATTGTTTACCCTTCTTTATCATTCAATTCAATCATCATTGCCTGATCCTCCTTCTTATGCTTAAATAGCATAAGCACTCAGTCATCCTCTATGCCGGATTGGTAGGCTATTATAATTCGCTGTCTTGCCAATTCCCTTATGTCAAATTAACCTATTAAACCTATTCTGCACTGTTGAAGGGGCAAATTATGCGACCCTCAATTGGGCTAGTCGTCAAAATTCCCCTTCAGCTCCGTAATGGCAACCAGTAAATACCACAGTGCTAGAGGTGAGGTGGGTGGGCTGCGTTGTTCCAGGTCCCAGGTCGAATGCCGCCTCTACGTGGCCAGAACGGCTCCGCCCCCCCTAAAAGGGGCGGACCGCTCAATCACTTTCTTGGCACGGCGCCTCTGCGCACGCGCCCAACCGTCCGTTGCCTCAGCAACTTCCGCCTGGGCCAAGTGTCCCTGACCTGCCGCTGCAGCGGCGCTGCTTTCTTTGCCCCCTGTATCCCATGACGGGGAGCGCGGCAATTGCACCGTCGCCGCCATTGTGGCGGCGAAGGGGATTTTTGTTTCCAGGAGATTTATCATAGATATCCCAGACAGAATAGTATTGATACAGAAAATACTAAAATAGTAGGTACACTAACTCATTTATACTTCAGAAGTAGCAAGTGATAAAAAGAGGGGAACATGTGCTGTGTACCACAATAAATGCCTTGAGTTCAAAGAAATAGAGGGGCTTCCTAAAGACCTGGGGCCAAAGCCTGTGACCCCTGGAACAGGTTCAGCCCTCAGAAGGGCAAGTATCTAAAAGATCAGCCATTCCTGTGGCTGAAGGGGTACTAATTGATTCAGATGCTGGAATCATCAAGTATACACTTTATTTTCAGTACTGCTTATTTGTGAGCCTGAGCTGCAGGCAGCCATTTCTCATACAGTTCTCTCCATAGAGATCCTTTGCTCCCCGAGTCTCTCAATTTCCAGTCTCCCCTCGGAGCAACTTCTGGCATTCATCAGCCATTCTGAGGACATTGCTGTTGACTCTTGCATGCTGAGCCCTTTCCTTCTCAAAATTGCTTCTCAGTGTTTCCTGTGTCTTCAATACTAGAGTGGAAACGAATACCCACAGTGAATGTCATATCTGACAATGACACCCACTTCGACAAAGTAAATACGAAGCGCAATTCATTTTTTCTTTGTCTCTCTCGTTGTTTTGGATATTCATTTCATTTATTTGGGTTGGCTTATCTGTATTTTCCAGAGATCATTTTGCTTCGGATACTTGGTTGAATAACCACGTCAAAATGACTCAAATGCCTAGAAAATTGGGAGTATCCGAAACAAAATTACTGAAGACTCGAATAAAACAAATTTCACTTGGGTGCAGATATTCATTTGAATAACTGGATGACTAAAATGTGAATATCATTCATGATTTTAAAAAATCTTCTGTTTGTTCACCATTATTAAATATCTTTCATTGGCTCTAATTGGGTACATGTTTGTGGCTTGGCTAAGTGCTAACTAGTCGTGGAGTGAATTCAGTCAGTACTTATCCCTGACCCACAATCTGCAGCAAACCCTTAATCAAGTCAATAGAATTCAATTGAGTAAGGGATGTGGGGGAGGGGGAGGTGGAAAGGAGAAATTTCAGAAGTCAGTGGTGAGGCTCCCACTACTCAGGATGGGAACAACATTAATAATACAGCTGCTAACTTTCTAAAATAACTCACAAAACCAAACCAACAATTCTGTTTCAATGAGCTTGGAAGCAAACCACCAAAATGTCCTAGTCTGTCATAACAGATACCCATAAAAAATACCCTTTAAAAAAACACCCATTAGTGCAACACAAGCAACTTTGTTATATCTGTTAAACAGAATGCTTATTAGTTTTCTAAATGCATAATCTGAAAAGCCATTACATAACCATTAGACATAGTATACCCATTTTCCTTTGTATAATCGGAGAAAATGCTGATTTAGCTAGCCATGATTTCTGAAGATAATTCAGTCAAATAAGACTATTTGTATCATGATTAACTCAGTAAACAATTTAATTTCCTTTCTGCTTATAAGAATTGATAATGTCTCCTTAGGCCTCTTCGTTCAGGCGACTATTTTGGTTCCACTGCAGACACTTTACTTCATGTCTCATCCACATTAAGGGACTCTGAGTATCTTTAAGGCCCACTTTAAGAATGATCAGTGGAAACAATACTCAAAGGACTGTTTCCAAATGAAGAAAGTTGTTTCACAATTATAATGGAATATATAAAAAGATGTTGACAGTCAATATGGATTTTAATGTCCTCAAAAAGAATCCACACAACGACTGGACCCAGAGCATATCTGGCCATACAGATTGCTATTTTCAGCACTTTCTACAGACCCCTTCATTACTAGAAACACAGACAAAGGGTCTAGGCTGTATTGAATTCTCTATATACTGAAGGAATGAGCCGCAGTATCTATAGATGAGAGACAGCATTACATAATTAGTCTAGGGCACAGTGCTCTGCTTTATAATCTCTTAAAAATCAAGATATGGCGTAAACACAGCTGGGACAGATTTTCTTGGGAGTTTACTGATCCCTCTTAAGAATGATAGGATTATTATTTGTTTGCATTACGCTAGCACCTCAGCTCTGCTGACACTGCAGCACCATGTTCATGTACTGTACAGTTCAGTGATGAGAAACCACTGGCCTATGGACAGGTTTTTTTGTGGCCCCTTTCCTAATCCTGGATCTGGCCCACAGATCCAGCCTCTGGCTTTAAATCCTGTAGAATGGCATTCAGGAGGAAAGGGTAAAGACAAGGGCATGCTCTTGTGGCTAGGGGATTGATGTGCATGTTAGGTCTATGATCTGGATTCTTCCCTTTCTTCTTCTTGTCAGGAGCGAGTCCCCTAAGGTTTGTATACAACAATTTGTATTCGTTGAGAAAAAGGCTCTCCACCCTTGATCTCCCTAGACAAAAGGAAGTATTCCTAAATGACAGAAAGGGAAAGGAAGCAGAGGGATTAACAGAGCCCCTACACTGCAACTGAACAACAGGATAGCTGTTCCACTGCCTCCTTCCTTGATCCTCCTTCCCCAACAGACCCATTAAAATAAGGAAAGTTGAATCTTGTGGGCGCAGATTGGGCTGGAGACTAGGGGTGGGACATCAGGGCAATTACCGGCTACCGGTTTTACCGGTTACCGGATTAAAAAAACCCGGATTACCGGATTTGTACCGGTTTATCGGTACCGGATTTGTTCCATTGATTTCAATGGGGAACTGTCCCCATTGAAATCAATAGGGAATAAAAACAAAAACCTTCCTCCTCCCCCTCCCACACTGCGGGTGGAAGGGGAGGCACCCCCCACCCACCCTGCCCAGCCTGGATTAATTTTATTTTATTTTTTAAGTTCCACTCCCTACTAGAGAGGGCTCCGGGCCACCGCCGGTGACCCGGAGCCCGCACCAGCAGGTACTAGGGTGATCCCTGGGGTGGGGGGTGGTTTAACACCACCCCCCACCCCAGGGATCACCCACTAGTACCTAGTCCTACCTACCTGCTGGTGCGGGCTCTGGGTCGCCAGCAGCGGCCCGGAGCCCACACTAGCAGGGACTTCGGGAGGGAAATTATTTTTTTAAAATCCAGGGGGAGGGGGGTGTCCCCCCTTCCACCCGCGCAGCCTGGACTGGGAGGGAAAGTGGGAGGTTTTTGTGTGTGTTTTTTTACATTGCGGCCATTCATTTGAATGGCCGCAATGTAAAAAATCCAGTACAGGGAATCCGGTAAATTACCCCGGATTACCAGGTTTAATCCGATACTGCCGGTACACCAAATACCAGCAGTATCGGATACCAGAAGATCTGGAATTCCCACCCCTACTGGAGACCATTCGGACCAAAAATCTACCAGTGGGTGCCTATTCTTGCTTGGTGGAGGATCCATCAGCCAGTGCAGTAGGAAACAAGCCTCTGTGACACTTTCCTCAATGGGAGTCAGAGTACGTGGCAGTGGCACACGCCAGCCAAGAAGTTATCTGGTTGCGACAGCTTCTGAATGATCTGCGGCAAAAATTGGACAGACCCACGCCGATCCTGGAAGACAACCAAGGATGTATAGCGCTGGTGCAAACAGAAAGAATCAACCCCAGAACCAAACACATTGATGTAAAATACCATTTCCTGAAAGACTCACAGGAACAAGGACTCATAGATCTGCAATACTGTCCTACAGAGGATATGACAGCGGATGTGATCACGAAGCCACTAGCAGGGAACACCATCGCAAGCTATTAAGAAGAATGAACCTAGTGGGTTTGACTAGTGACTGTTGAGGAGTGTTGGATTGTGCAACTGTCACAAGTAAAACCCCATTGCAAGCCCTGCAAGCTTAATATGGGGCTTGTCCAGTAGGAGGAGGGTCAGGGAATAAAACCATTTTTTTTTTCTCCTTGTCTTCTCTCTTCTCCTCTCTATGTCCTCATCTTGTCCCATGCAGTCTGTACAGGCACGTAGGCAAAATCTGGCCTGCAGTCATCTTTTATTTCCCAATTTCCCAATTCCAGGATCTGGCTCCTGGATCCAGTCCCAGCTCTCAAGTACTAAACAGCAAGCTCAGGGAAAGGAGTAAAGAGGAAGGCATGCACTTAAGGATAGGGGATGGATCCAGGGCATAGATCCGTATTCTGCATCCTCTCCTTCCTTTCCCCATCCTGAGCACTTGCCTTAAGCACCACATACACTCCTATGTGACCCATGGCACTTATACTAATTCTCAAAATGGCCTGCATGAGGGAAAAGGGTTATTTTTCTATCTCTAATTACCAATTGACAAAGAAAACACAAAGATGCAAATAGGAGAAGCTAAGGGCAGATAAAGGCATGCAGCAGTTCAAGAGGGGGGACAGGATGCAGGAGCCAGGTAGCTTTCACCTGACTTGGAATTGGTGTTATGCCACTGCCAAGTTCACACTGGCACCTGAGAGTCAAAGGTCAGGGGTTCAATATCGAAATCCCGTTATAAACTCTATGTCTGTAGACAGCCTAAGAAAACTTTCCACAGAAAGGTTGCATGGGGGAGGAAGAGGACAAAGTATCCTGCATTTTTCAATTTTCCTAATTTTTGCTTTCTTTTATTTACAGTTCCATATCAAAAGCAGAGAAGAGCATCAAGGGAGCCGCAAGACATTACCCAAACATTAGGACAGCTACTGCCCTTCCACAAGGATTCCCGAACTGGTGTTGGGGGCTGGGAGCTACACAGGGCTCGCCCTGAGGAAGGTGGACGAATCTCTGCCCTGAGGACTCTTAGCTCCCCCTCCTCCAGCAATCGGAGGGGCTGGCGCTAGTAGTCCCCTTGCCAGGAGGGATCTTTGAGTGGGAGGGGGATAAGCTTTTGGGCATGGCCTTTAGCCTCCCCTGCCCCCCTTCAGTCCCACCTATTGTAGTGGGATGGTTGTTTATAGGGGCAGAGTGGTGTGGGCTGTTGTGGGAGAGAGGTAAGTGGGTGGAGGGGAGGTGGGTCGGGTTGGTGGATGGGTGAAGGGGAGGAATTATGTCTTACTGGGCTGGGGAGGGTCGGGACTGTTCCCCCAGAGAGAGAGGGGGGTATGACCTGACAGGGATGGGTGGGGTTGGCACCCCTGTGAGAGGGGATGGGGGGAGGGGTCTCTCTTGGAGGCTGGGCGAGGCAACCATCGGGGGGGGCGGAGAGGCAGGGAGGATCCGCAGCCATTGGGATCATGATGGGCCGGGGCAACTATGGTCCTTCTGGGAGGTGTGTAACATCAATGAGAAGGGACAGGTACTTTGCGCCAGTCCCCTTCATAGGCCCCCAGAGGGTAAATGCAGTAATAGAGAATGGGGAGGCCCCTGGTTCGGGACTGCTGCTGTTGAATGCGAGGTTGGTTGGTAATAAATCTACAACGCTCCGGGTTGATCCTGGATCAATCAGCCGACCTCATGTGTATTACAGAAACGTGGCTGGACACTGAGTCAGGGCCAATTTTGGCTGACCTTGTTCCAGCCAGGTACTCTATACAGCATCAACCTAGACCAGAGGGGCAGGGAGGCAGTGTAGCCGTTATTTTTAAGGACACCTGGTCTGTGAGGAGATATCCAGTGCAGACTATTTGGGGCATGGAGGGGATCCATCTGGTGATCGATTTGGCTGGAGACAGATTGGGGCTGCTGCTCATATACCGTGCAACTACCTGTATGGCAGCATACCTACACACCCTAACTGAGTTGGTGTCAGGGGTGGTCTTGCAGTCTCCAAGGACTTGAGTCCTGGGGGATTTCAACGTCCACACTGATGCTGACCCTGGGGGAGCAGAGCGTGAGTTCATGGCCGCCATGACAACCATGGGACTGTCTCAGAGGGTTGTGGGCCCGATGCATGATGGAGGACATACCCTTGACCTAGTATTCTGCACTGGCCTTGAGGCGGGGGAGCCAGTGGTGGGGGATGTATCAATTACACCCTTGTCATGGACGGATCATTATCTCCTCCAGACCCATCTCCTGGCACATGTCTGCCCCTGGAGAGGTGTAGGACCAGTTCGGTTGGTCTGCCCCCAGAAACTTATGGAACCAGAGAGGTTCCGGAATGCCCTAGGGGAATTGCCTCCTGATCTCGATGACCGTTCGCTCAATGACCTCATTGTCTTCTGAAACAACTTGTTAACTGAGACCATTGACTGAACAGCTCCCAGGTGTCTGCTTCCGGAATGCCGACGACATGGGTCCCCTTGGTTTACAGAGGACCTGTGCTGGATGAAGTGGGAAACACGGTGGTTGGAGCGCCGGTGGCACCGCAGGTGTGCTGAAGTTGACTGATTGTGACATAAAGCTAGTTTAAAAGCTTATGCTGTGGCAGCGCGGGCAGCAAAGAAAGAGTTCTTTGCTGCCCTCATAGCATCCGCAAAGGCACGTCCAGCGGAGCTTTTCCAGGTGGTGTGGCGGCTGGTCAGTTCGGCCTCTCTCTGTCTGGAACTGGAATCTTCCAGTGCCAGCTGTGACATGTTTGTTGACTTTTTTGTGGATAACATTGCTCCGATTCACCGCGAGTTCGATGCTGCACTTACAACAGTAGGCGAACCTGAGGGGGTGGAGGACCCGCCTTGTCTGATTTCATGGGATCAATTTCAGTGGGTGTCGCCCACTGATGCGGCAGAGGTCCTTGGGGATGTAAGTACCACCTGTTGTGAATTAGATCCATGCCCGTCCTGGCTGGTCAAGGCCTGCCGGGAGACATTAGGGTCGTTGCTGCTGGGGGTTGTCAATGCCTCCATTAGGGAGGGCAGGATGCCGAGCCGCCTCAAAGAAGCAGTGTTGAGGCTCCTGCTCAAGAAACCATCTCTTGACATTGACTCCCCAGCCAGCTATCGGCCAGTCACTAACCTTCCCTTTTTAGGGAAGGTTATTGAACGGGGGGTGGCTAGGCAGCTTCAGGGGCATGTAGATCGGGTCAGTTTCCTTGATCCCTCGAAGTCTGGTTTTCACCCTGGGTTTGGCACAGAGACTGCGCTTGTGGCTTTGGAGTATGACCTGCGCCGTAAATTAGACCGGGGCAGATCTTCTATTTTAATTCTATTAGATCTGTCGGCTGCATTTAATACAGTTGACCACGAGATGTTGGTGGCTCGGCTGCGGGATCGGGCCGGGGTGGGCGGAATTGTTCTTGAATGGTTTCGTTCATTCCTGGCCGGGAGAACTCAGAGTGTGGTTCTCGGGGAATGTACTTCATCTCCCTAGGACCTCACGTGTGGAGTCTCGCAGGGTTCTATTCTGTTTCCCCTCCTGTTCAACGTGTATATGCAGCCTTTGGGCAAGGTCATGAGAGGGTTCGGCGTACATTGTCATCAGTACGCCGATGACACACAACTTTACCTCTTTTTTTCTGTAGACCCAGACCTGGCAGTCTCGGGCCATTTTTAGACGTGCAGCGGGGATCAGGTGCGGGAGCGGCGAAACAGCCACGGCGCTGTTTTACACAAACCGGAAACAGAAGTTGTGCGTGTGATCGGCGGCCGCGCATTCTTTGCCAATCACAATCGAACCGGCCTGATTTCTCTGGGGGGGGGAACATACGCGGCCGGAAAAGAATGCGCGGCTGCCAATCACGCGCACAACTTCCACTTCATGTAAAACAGTGCCGCAGCTGTTTCGCTGCTCCCACACCTGATCCCCGCTGCACGTCTAAAAATGGCCTTTGTGCTCACCCAGTGCTTGGCAGCTGTGTGGGACTGGATGAGGTCTTTTTCCCCTGCATTATTGTATTTTTAACTGTTTTAAACTGTTTTATTGTTTTATTGATTGTTGCTGTACGCTGCCCCAGGCTGCCCTATGGGCAGAAGGGGCGGGATACAAATTTTTAATAAATAAATAAATAAATAAAATGAGGGTGAGCTGTCTGAAGTTGAATCCCGACAAGATGGAGTTGATGTTGGTGGGTAGGGCTGGGGGTCTTCAGGCCACACAGGTCCGTAGCCTGAAGGTGTTCCTCAACTCACAGCTCTGCCTGGATCTCCAGGTGGAGGCTGCGGTGAAGGGAGCATTTCGCCAATCACATCTGGTACGACGGCTGCGGCCGTATGTTTCAGACTCGGATCTGGCCACCATCATCCATGCCTTTATCACCTCTAGACTAGACTACTGTAACACACTCTACGTGGGGCTACCCTTGGGGATGGTCCAGAGGTTTCAGCTGGTGTAGAATGCGGTGGCGCGTCTCTTAATGGGGACAGGTCGCCGCGAGCACATTACACTGGTGCTCTGTTCTCTGCACTGGCTGCCTATTATCTTCCAGGCCCAATTCAAGGTGCTGGTAATGACCTACAAAGCCCTAAACAGTCTGGGCCTGGCTTACCTGCCAGACCGTCCCAGGCCCCAGATTGCATTGAGGCCCCTGCAGTTAGCTGTGGGCGTCCGACTCGAAGTCCCCCGGGTTGCCCAGGTGGCAATGATGGAGAGGGCGTTCTCGTTGGCCGCTCCTAGGCCGTGGAACTCCTTTCTGATGGAGGCCCGCCTGGCCCCGGACCTCCCCTTTCCATAGACAGTGTAAGACCTGGCTGTTCCGCTGGGCCTTTGGAGAGGGAGACGGGTGGGGTGGGGAGGGGAGGGGAATTCTGCCCTTTTAGTTCTTTTTTCCTTTTAAATGCTTTAATTATATTTTACGTGTTTTATTGATGCTTGTAAGCCGCCCGAGCTGCTCTCGAGCAGGAGGGGACGGGGTATAAAACTAGTAAAATAAATAAATAAATAAATAAATAAAATAAATGTGAATCCTTACTCCAGTATTATTTCCATTTCATATTAAAATAAATATACATGCACATATATATTGCTTACAATCGCCAAATAAAGCATGAAGTCCCCAGCTCATAGAGCCTGCAACTTAATCTCAACCCATGAGTATGTTCATTTGGGATTTTTCTGTTAAGGCTGCTACCTGATTCAACGCACAAGGCATGAGGGCAGGCAGGGCTCAAATAATTAGGTAACTCATATTTCTTTTCAGCCTCACCATCTAACAGACAGCCCCACTGCCTGGTTTAGCATTCTTTACCCTCCTGCACTTCCAGGAGCATAGAGCAACTAGCACTTCCCATCATTTATTTTGATCTTGTGTTGGTCTAATTCAGGCTTCTGAGGGTCATCCTGATGGTTTCATTTTCTTTCTCTGTGGATCTTATAGAGAATCTAGATGCCCTCTTTTTATGGGCTGTGTCTGTGTTGTCACTTGACATGGAAGGGTTAACCATTCACTGTCAGATTATGTGAGTACCCCAAAAGGTTAAGGAACTGATCTTCAAAATTACCTTGGCGTTACAGCCGAGAGTCCAAAACTGAAGTCAAAGCCAGTGGGCACCAAGTACTCCTGGAAGTCATGGTTGTATGTACTTTAAGCCAGTGTAGCATAGTGGATAAGGGGTTAGATTTAGGCCTCCAAGACCAGGGTTTAAATCCTGTCTTTGCCGTGAACTCGCAAGGTGGCCTTGTCACTATCTTTCAGTCTCAGTTCCCCATCTTTAAAATGAGAATAAGTGACCTACCTCACAGGGTTGTTGTGAGGGTGAGCTAGAGAAGGATTGTAAAACAAATTAAATGCTGAATGTGCTATATAAAAACAATAATAATATGTGCATTCAAAAATTACGACGTGCAAAGTGGGCCCTTTTGTCCTATGCAGCACTGCAAACATGGGGTATTTTCATACGTGATGGTGCTGAGCACCGCCACGCTTTGATCCTGCCCGGGGTGAGAGGTCTCACCCCGGGGAGGAACTGGTCCTACCACTAAACAAACGTGATAGGAGCCAGGGCTGTGGAGGGGATGGGGAGAGGGTGGGGGGGATGTCATGCAGATGTGGTGCGCTACTCAGCACAGCACAACCCCTCCCTGACAGACAGGTGCGGCAGCCTATGAGGCCGCTGCATCCACCCAGAAAAGCTCCGACCACCAGCTGGGGTTAGGTAGAGCAGGCCATCAGACATGATGGCTTGCTCTACCACAGTCTGAGGATGGATTCCCTGGACCGTGGCAGGGCTAACTCCAGGATGTGTGCTGGCAGGGAGCCCAGCGCACAACTCGGAGTTAATCCGGCCATGGTCCAGGGTATGTTTGTTCCTGCCTGCAACAAACATCTGGCGGGTGGGAACAAATGTGACACCACCATGGGTGGCCATGCCGGGGTAAGCATGGCCACCTGTGGTAGCGTCATGTTTGAGAACATCCATGCATAAGAAATATTAAAGTGGAGTTAGCATCATGTCTGTTTTCACCCTTTAATATTATATGCCACAATAAACTGACACACATATTTGAAACTACAGCGGTCCGATAAGAAAATAGCACTGAACAAAGACAATATTTTAACATTTACTATACCAGTGATAGTCCATTATGACTATACTAGAGGGTCTCAGTTTTCATTTATCTAAAATCAAACTTGCAAACTGAAAACAGTAAAAGCTCAAGCCAAATATCAAAAGGAAATTGGCTACTAGAAAAAAAGCTACGTTTATAGAATAACCTCAGTTTAATGCCAACCTGCTGTCCATCTCAGAACTTCAACCCAGCATCCCAACTCCTCCACCAGTTGCCAATGAAGGTCAAGCCCTGCTGTCTACTCCCAAGCACCAGAGAACCTTCTGACCCCATTCTCTGCTCTATCCTGTCTCTCTTCCTTGGTCCAAATACTGCCATTCTGACATTAGATGGCAAGCAAACAGATGGCCAGTCATTCATCTCTGCGAGATGGCTCCTTAGCATGCCACTATTTATTTAACTAGCTTCAATAAATTAATGTTGAGAAGCAACAGGGCCGGTAGGCGATGAGCTGCCATGGGTAAAGCCATTTCAGTTTTCTAACAGTCACTAAAAATCAACAGGGTTGTGCCCACTGAAGTTTACAACCTTTTTTAACATACATCAGATGAGATTTTTTTTAAAAGATACCCTATTACAGACGTAAGGATGCCATAGAGCTAACACGGGGGCTTACACTGCTTAGCTAGTTAGAAAGTGAAATGAAAATGAACTTCACTAAACTTCATTTCTTTGTGCGTCTGTAGTTTGATGTACCCACTACAGAGTGCATCTCCCATTTTTTTCTTGTATCACCATTCCTTTCTCCACCTAGCAAAGGTGGGTGGCAGCAAAAACAAGTGTTTGCCACTCAGTCTTATCAAGAGTCTTGTTCACTAAACTACAGATATTCAGTCCTGACTAATCCTCCATTAAGACTTGTATAATTTGCAAGAAAACACAGTGGAGAGCTGCAAATGATTTAATGGGGACTTCTGTATGTCCAGATCTCTGGTTTGCATATAGCCTAGGTCAGCAGCGACTACCGTCATTGCTACTAACTCACTTGTGGCCCAAGGAAGAGCCACTGGTTCTCTCAGTCAACCTCAAAATCTCAGTTACAAATGTCATGTGCCTTCTTGACAAGCTAAGAAAAGGATGTTTCTCACCCTTCCACGCCTTCCCTGCTCCCCTAAGCGCCTTCGTCCTTTCTCACTTGCTGCCCCCCATGCCTGGAACTCCCTCCCTTCATACCTTCAAATCTCTCCTTAAAACTCACCTCTTTCGCTCTGCTCTGTCTGACTCTTTATCCTGCTGAGCCACTATTCCTATACCTACGATCGGTTTACCCTTATCCTTGCAACATGGACCTGCCTGCTGTCATTCTCATCGTAACCAAGCCAAGTACGTGCACTTGAGACCTCGCATCTTCATGAATGTTAGACCCCTTGTCTCTCCCTCTGTTCCCCTTCCTAAGTCTCTCCCCCAGCTCCTGTCTCTCAGATTGTAAGCCCTAGGGGCAGGGACCGTGTCTATTTTATTACTTTGTAAAGTGCCAGGTACACTGCTGGCGCTATATAAATGTTGTTTGTTAATAATAATAATAATAATAATGTAAGCATTTAAAATGCACAGCAATGAGTTATCTTTGTATGTCTACAGAGGATCTTTCCAAGTCAAGAAAAACGTAGTCAAGATGATCTTTCCAAGTCAAGAAGAAGTTTGCATTACTGGTTCTCATTCTTTGACTGAGAAAAATAAGCCTGCTATGCAGCACAAAGTCCAGCTGAGCCATGTGGCATGGTTAGGGTGTACAAGCTCCTGTAGCCTTCTGTATACAAGGGAATGATGGAAGCAATTGCCTTTGACTTTCCCAACCCAATGGATCAGGTATTCATTTACATCTAATTGGATTGGAGATTGTCAACTAGTATTCAAGACCAAGAGGAATGTCAACCCCTTAACTTCAAGGATGTATTCAAGTGCTTTAACCAGTCAGTCATCACATCTTTTTCTATGGTGAATAGCACATTCATTTAAAATATTACTTCCCCATTATAATAGTACATGGATGAAAAAATGGATGCTGATGTACACTGCCTGCCATTCATCAAACACTAATCTAGTATGCAGACAGAAGATTAAAACATGAGCAGTTGGGTACATGCAACAAAGCTAATCTTACAAGCAGTCAGACCTATTGATCAAATTCTATTGAATGCAGTGGTTAACATAAAAATGGTGGCTTTTTAAAATCTTTGTATTAATTTCCTCCATGGGATCTTTGCAACAGTAACAAAATTAATCAAACGAAACTGTAAAAGGACTATCAAGTGAGTTCCACATGGACTAATCACCATAGCTTTTCACAAAAATACTAAGATAACATCCCAATTCAAAGAGTAACAATGAATAAAAGACTACAGTCCTTTTAAAACGGACTATGGAGACTGCAGTCTGTGGGGGATGGGCAGAGGCAGCGGCAGGTGTATGGCACGCGTGTGGCCTGGCACATGGACGCACACCCACCTCCACCCACAGAGGCACCTCAGTTTTCCCTAATGCCTCCGTGCATGGACAATGGGTGGAGCGCAGGAACACATACGCACGCACCCCCACCCATCTCCACTTGCTGTGGGACACCCCTCCCACACCCACCCAGTCACCCATGTGGGCAAAGTGGGGGGGGGGCATCTTGTGTGAAAAGGGCCAGAGAAAGGTGAACGATAGGATGAGTAAAAAATGAATGGAAAGCAAGAATGACTGGTGACATTTTTAGTTGCCTGACTTTAAAAAACAAAACAAATGTACATAACTTACAATAAATGGGAGAAACAAGAGAAAAGCAAATATTAAAAGGCTTCTTTGCAGAAATTCGTCAGGTGAGATAAGAAAGAACTAAAAGTACAAGGGCACATAAGGTATGAAGAAGAGATTCTAGGCCTAGGAGAAGACAACATACAAAGAGCCATAGAATATGGGTCTAATCCACAGACCTATAGGGCTTCAATGTGACTACTCTTGAGTAAGCGGTCAGTAGATTACAGCCTTTATTGTAAGCAGATCCAGGCCTGCAACACTTGGTGTTTTTAGACAAGGCCTCCCCACCCATCATGCATGTTGCAGGGCCACATTGGCACCCTACGGAACCCTGCAAGACATGTGATGGGTGAGTAATGGGTGGGGAGGTGCTTGTCTAAAAACACCCTGTGTTAAATTATGGTAGCTGTTGTTTGCATCATCAGGGTCTAAACATCAATAGGAGCATTTCACTATCTTCAATAGAGTTCACTGGTACATACATACGGAGTTCAACTTTGTGATTTAATTCGAAGGACTATTTTATTTATTTAAGAAATGTTTACCCCACCCATCCTGCCACAGGCAGCTCTGGGCAGCTTACAGATTCCCCAAGGGGGTGGGGGTGGAGGGGAATCAGGCACATGGGTTGCATAAGACATGAAACTTGTAGAACGGAAGGGGCAGATTGGTCATTGAACCCACCGGGAGGATTCCCGGTGGGCTGGGCTGGGCTGGGCTGGAGGGCCAGTCCCACTGTCTTTTTAAAATTTATTTTTTTTAAAAAAAAAAATTGTTGGTCCCGACCCCTGTCGGGCCGGGTGGGGGGAGGTCTCACCTGCCTCTCCCTCCCAGGAGCACAGCAGCAGCTGCAGCAGCAGCAGGGACACTCGATCGGGCTGGGAGATAAGGCTATTTGTTTGCAAACACAGCTCCTCCTCCCCACGTGCTGATCAGAAGGTTGCTACCTTGTAAAGAAGGTTCTTCGAGATGGCTCCTGCATTCTGCACCGGCAGCTGCAGGAGCAGAGCACTTGTGGAGTCAAGGCAGGGGAGGACGGAGCCTCAGCCATGGGCCGGCAGGTAGGGCCTGCTTGGGGGGGCCGTGGGCCTGCTTGGGGTGGTGGTTTTGGTCTCTTTTGGCCTGGGGGGCTAGGGGGGCCTGGCCTGGTGGGCTAGGGGGGCCTGGCCTGGTGGGGGGCTGGTGGGGCCGGGCCTGG
>QEPC01007489.1:1375784-1423496 GCA_003113815.1 Sphenodon punctatus | reverse complement strand
CCCCCCCCCCCCCCCAGGGGTTCTTGGTATAAACTTTGCTTTTATTCCTTTTTATATGTTCTAGTAAATTCTAAGTTTTGTTTTTACCCTACTGGGTGCACGTGGGTGTTATTGGCTGACCATTAAACGTCTCCTTAGGCCAGGTAACCAGGCCAAGCTACTAAAGAGGGGAAACCTACCTATTTGGCTAGAAGCCAGCAGCTTTGGTACCAAGGGGAGCCTCCTGTGAGTGACTCTGGGGATCAGCCTCCAACTCAGGCGAGGAAATTCAGGGAACAGGTTGCCAGGAAGGGGGAGTGCTTTTGGGAAGCTGTGAGGCCTATGCCTTTTGGAGTTCACATTTCCTGAATGGTGTGAATGCCCGCTGGGATACACTCAGGTGGCAGCGGAATACCAAGGATTTTGGGGGGTTTGCCAGCTGTGGGGACCCCTGGTCAGAGATTTGGAGAAACACAGTGAGGTGGGTTGCTCAGCTGCATAGCGGCACCTGCTGGCATTTCGCCACACCCCTTACACCCATTTTGACACTCTTTGGGTCTTAAAGGGATCTATCTTTTCATTCTGTCTTCGAATCAGGGGACGATGACAGAAGGATGTTATGTGGTGGGTGATCTACTTTTTTTAGCCTGTTTCAACAGTGAAATTAGGGAAGGGAGGTCTTAGGGGCTGTAACCGATTTAACCTGGAACTTTTCCCAACCACACTTCAATTATGCCTTCATTTGCCTTTCACAAGCCTTTCCAAGCTGCCCAGCCATGAACATGAAAGGAGTGCTTTTTATCGAGTAAGATTTCTCCTTAGTAGCAGTGGTAAAATCGTAAATCCAGGGGCGTAGCTCTGTCGGAGTGAATCCTGTTATGGAAGATGGAATGAGGCCCTCACATACCCTCCTTCCAATGACAGGGGATGCAGCTTTGTCAGGGAGTGTGAGGCCCCCAGGCTCATGGACCCCAGCACAGCTTCACTATATGTCCCTGTTGTAGCTATGGGTGTTTCTAGACAAGTGCCTCCCCACCCACTACCCACCTATCATGCATATTGCAGGGCTGCACAGGGCACCCATGTGGCAATATGGGTGGGTGATGAGTGGTCTTAAAAACACCCCACTGTCCTTGCCTACAACTGAAAGTGTACGAATACCACACACACTCCATGCTCTCACTCTACTGCTCAAGTGGGTTCCTGCTTGTCCACCTCTCCTTTGCCATTACTTTTTACCTGGCCTATTGGGCTCTCCCCTCCTGGCCGCTACACTGTGCACCTGAATCCATGCCTGAGTAATGATCATTTCCTGCCACTAGGATTACCTACCAACCAGGTCTGACCCAGAGTCTTTTAATTTTCCCACATCATATCTGAGCTTCAGGGAAAGCCCTAGTTCCCCTGGGTTGTCCAGGGAGCACTAGAATTTGGGGGGGACAAGGCTACTTTGGGAAGGTAAAGAGTGCATCCTGCCCCTTTCTGACATGCTCCCATCTTCTGCAGAGCATTCCATCATGATGCTCCAAGGGGGGTGGGCGCACTTTCAGCGTTGCCCCACCCTTTTCTAGGCCAAATCTTTTTGGCTTTTTTCACACAGACACTCTTAGCACTGATAAAATGGGTGTTACATTTTTTATACATGTTGCAGAGCTGCAGGTGTGCTCTATGGGTGCCCTGCAACATGTATAATAAAATTTAACACCCATTTTATCAGTGCTAAGAGTGTCTGTGTGAAAAGGGTTAGAGGAAGGTGGCAACCCTACTTCAATAGGGTGGCCAGATATGCAGATTTTAGAAAACACTTATGTTCACTGCATTTTAACGGAGAAATCATAGTGGACACAGATCCCTGGGTGTAGGTGCTGTGGATTCTGCTTAATGCAGGGGGCTGGACCAGATAACCCTGCAAGTTCCTTCCAGCTCTGTGATTCTATCACTTTGATGTGACAATTCTGTCCTTTGGCTATAGGTACACGGTGCAAGGTAGGGGGAATTGAATTTCAACAAACTCAGATTTTAAAAATTGATCTATTCAAATTCAAATTTTGACATAAGAACCAAACTAACTCACCTTAACATCAAAGGACACACTCCTCATTCATCCATATGAGCAAGGGGATTGCATGCGTGTACACTGTGTGCCAAAGTGCTAAACCAGACTTAAGTGGTCTCAATCTTCATTCACATCTAAAGGCATAACCACGGCCAATGGGCTACTCTCTGTAATGTGGGAGAATGGATCACACCTCTGTACCTAAGACATATTTGTGTCCTCAGATCACACTTAAGTGCTAACCACCCAGAGAGCGTGCTGGGTTCTAGGAAGGGGGAGGGGAAGCAACACTCCATGCACAGGTAATAGTGGGTGATGATCTCTTGCTTAGGCTTACCACTGGAGGGTGCAATGCCACATCTCAAACCCGGTGGGACAAAGTGACTGTCGCACCTGTTTTTGACATAAGCCTGCCCTGGTAGAGAGCATGATAGAGCTGAATTGGATAGGAATAAAAATTATCCTGGTTAATATCCAGTATTCTGGATAGCTTCACAGTTATTCGGTAATGTCTGGTAACCACAGAGGTTAATCACCAAATTGGAATACTGGGTATGACTGCTTGCTTACCAGTTACTGTTTACTGGATTACCAGATAACCAGACTGGTCCAGACAGAGGGAGGAAGTTTTGTTTTTTTTAAAAGTAACAGTACTGCAGGGCACAGTAATACGGTAATGTGACTAACCAGATAATTACCAGATACTAAATTGGTATTCGACTGAATATTGAATACCATGGATACCACAATATCCAGCTGGATACCAGGTAGTAGTAGTTACTTGTTTTAGTTCCAATCATAATGCTTCCTTATGTTAAAAAGGTGACAAGAAAATCCCTGTCCCTTTTCCATCACGGCCACCTCCTGACAGTCCCTGGAAGTCCCAATTTCTCCTGGAGTGGCCCTGCCTGACCCTGCAAAATTGGTTCTTGAAATCTCTGGACAAAACTCTGAGAGGTGACAACCCTACCTTTGCTGTGAATGAGAATTTGACACCCACTTAAGTCTAGCAGGGCACTTTGGTATGCGACTTATGCATACACCACCATCTTGCACACCTGGACCAATGGAGAATGAGGCGAGGTTAGTAATAAAAACAACTTAATTTGTCCAGTCTTAGTTTTAAGGAAGGATCTGAAGTGGAGACACAGGATGTCTCTCTGTTTTGGTCAGCGGGCCATCATCATGGTTGTTCAGGGTCATCCAGATGTTTGGCCCAGAGTTTCCTCAGGCATGGTGGTGGCTAGCCTGGGCTGCAATTCTGGAGGCCTTCAGAGTCAGAGCCCGGGCAAGCTGCCACCATGCCCATGGAATGTCTTGCCTGGCTGGGCTACAGTGGACTATCACACGTGGTAGCCCGCTGTTCCCAGTCCGGATTGGCTGCCTGTCATGGGGGAGAGGCAGGTCACTGGGTGAAGTGTGAGGGGGGGTGGGGCTGGCTAGCCACACATTCATGAGGCTCCCTCCCCCC
Organism: Sphenodon punctatus; assembly: GCA_003113815.1. Lineage (NCBI taxonomy): Eukaryota > Metazoa > Chordata > Lepidosauria > Sphenodontia > Sphenodontidae > Sphenodon > Sphenodon punctatus. The sequence continues at coordinate 1,419,990 of QEPC01007489.1, read as the reverse complement.
GACCCAGCTGCGTGAACGTTTGTTCCATGGCCAGACCCAATCCTGACTGGGAAGCAAGAGTCTTCCCAGTCTGGATCAGTTCATGGCAGCAGCCCTCCACTGTCACATATGTTAAAACGCACAGAGGGCTTGGTGAAAGTATGAAGTTGTCACAAATGTAGGGAGCAATCTTGAAATGTAAGTTTCTCCCATGCTTAAACATTTGGAGGCTTGAGCTCTTTAGAAACAGCATGAGAGCAAATAGGTAACTGAGAATAAGAGAAGGATAGTCATAATACAGAAAGAAAACGTGTACAAAATTATCATCCAGTCAATACTCTGGGGAGAAATGTTTTACCTTAATCTAGGCTTTACCGTAAAGCATATAGAAAAGATCAGCCTATATTCAAATCAATATTGGTGCCATCTATGATAAAACAATAGCATTACCACAAATGATACTTTCTTTCTTTTTTTCCAGGGAAGGCCTGATAAAAAATGTCAGTCCTATCCAAGACACAAATTGATTTCCTGGAAGAATTGCAGTGACTTCACATTTCTCCTGGCTTCATAACTGCAGCCAAAGCTTGATCTCCTAGTAGCTACAGACTTCATATTTCAGCAGTGACACAGTATCCCAAATGGGCAGAGACTTGGTTGATGTAAGAACCTGCAATTCTGCATTTCCAAACTCTTGAGTAACTAAAATCTTACGCTTGTTGACTCAACGTGAGATTCTGCCTACGGCTGGATCCAAGTAAATGCAGACCGTGTGATCGCACAGGGCCCCATGTATTGGGGAGCCTCCCAGGGAACGCAATACATGAGGGTCCAGGAATAAACTTGAAGTGACAACATGAATGTGAAAAGCAGTGGTGTAAAATATGGGTCCACAGAGCCTTGAACATGGGGAGTCCTGGCCTATAGAGGGCCGGCAACAATTCAGAGGGGCCGAAATGGGTACTTAATAGTACCTGCAGGGAATACCTGTATTTTGGGGTAGTACATTGGGTACATGTGGGTTACCCAGATACCTGAAAAATTGGTAATTTTTACCAATTGCTGTTAGTAATTTTCCAATTGCTGCTTGGTATATTGAGTCAAAAAACTAAAAAATTGGGACAGAAATAAACAAAATCTGGGACTAGAAGTCAATTTTCCAGGATCAGGAGTTGATTTTCCAGGATGGAAAACTAATGAACAGTGTCAGAAGTCAGTAAAATCAACAAAAAAGTTGAGAAATTGGGATCAGAAGTCAACATTCTGGGACATCAGGAACCCTCATCAGGTCACAATCGGGTACACGTTGGTGCACGATATTGTTGGGTTGATTTGGGTACCAGAAATTTGATGAGTACCCATTTTGCAGGTACTTGCTTTCAGTTCTAGCCCTGATCACATGGGGCCCACGAATAAACTAGAAATGCATAACATACAGATCTGCAGTGCAGGGAGCTTCAGCCCCTGTAGGGAATGTTAGCTTTAACTGAACATCAAAAACTATTTATGGTAACATTTTCCTTTTTCTAATGGGTGAGTCAGTGTGTCTGCCAAACATTCCTATGTTAGGAAGGGGCCCATGCCACCATTTTACATAATATACTTGGATCTGACACTGCTTCTGCATCAAATACTAGATGCCCTGATACATATTAGAGATGAAAAAGCCAAATTATATTTAAAAATCTTAGACTGTGCCGGTGGTGTGATGCTGTAATGATGGAACTCAGTGAGAGTCACCTTCCATGCAAAGTTAAATGGTCTCCAGGCAGTAGAGAGTAAATTCATACCAGGCTGTATAGGACAATTAAGCCCTTTATCAGGGACCTGTGTTCACTGTGATCCCCAATGGGGAAAATACACTTAACATGGCTCAACTTCTGGTCCCAGAAAACTGATCTCTAGTCCCAATTTTGTTTTATTTCTGTTCTGATTTTTCAGTTTTACGATTCAGTATACCAACTGATGACAAACCACCTGGAGGCAAAGAAGGTAGGTGTGTTTTGAAATAATCAAGGCAGGCAAGGGATCCGTGGCTGCTAAGTGGCATGACTGCAGGATGCCCACACACATGATGTGCGTGGGGAGCGCTTCACATGGGCAGCTCCTGGCATGGCTACCTCGGCCACAGAGGCAGCCTACGCATATGTGACCGGCCCCGCATGGAGCACTCCCAATTTTTTGGAGGTGCTCTGTGCGGGGCCATGAGTGCCTGCTGTGTGGTTCACAGGAGCACACTTCCCCATGCACCACCTTCACACAAGCAGTTGGATACATGGTTGTGGGGGGGGCATGCATGGACACGTCTCGTTTAAAAGCACCAAAGGGCTGCATGACCCAGTTCAACAACTTCATAGCTTTACACATGCAATAAATGGGCTTTCCTGTCACTGAGTCACAATGCTGCTGGCCACACCCCCTCCAGCTCCATGGTGGCTACGCCCCCTATGCCAGTGGGGGACAGGGGGGCACTGCCCAGGGAATGGGGTACACAACCCCAGGGCAAGTCCCACAGGGTTGGGGGACACCTCAATGTTGTGTTCCCCCCCCCCCCAGCGACTAAACCTGATGCGTCTGAGGGGACTTAGGCAGATGCAGCCATAGGGGAGAAGACACAGGCTGCTGTGTTCCCCTGAAGCCGCTGCACACCGGTCCGTCCTGCCCCTGACCCCAGCCCCCAGCACTCACCCGACATCACAGGAGCACTGGACAGTTCCCCTGGAGACCCGGCTTCCGTCCTGCATATAGAGAAGTACGAGAAGGTCTCCAGGGGGGACTGTCCAGGGCTCCCGCAATGTTGGGTGAGTACTTTGGGCTGGGTTTGCGGGCTGGCTGGGCTGGTGTGCAGCAGCTTCAGGGGGTCAGGCCACCCCCCAAGCCCCTTCCTGCCACTCTTTCATTGACCTGCCCCCTCCATCTGGTCCCTGCATGATGCAGGGACCAGAGCTGGATGGGCGCTGTGGCCGCTGGTGCCCCAGAGCTATCCACCTGTGCAGCTTTCCCCTGCGCAGGCAGGTAGCAGGATCACGCCCCAAATGTATAACCTTCCACTTCATGCTATTAAATCTCATCCCATTCTAATACTCCAAACCATGAGGTTATCCAGTTCATCCTGTATGATTTTCCGATCTTCCTTTGCATTGGCAATTCCTCCCAACTTGGTATCATCAGCAAACTTCATTAGCACATTCTTACTCTTACATCAGGGTCAGTTATGAATATATTAAATAAGACAGATCCCAAGACAAATCCGTAAGTAACTCCACTAGCAACCTCTCTCCAGCTAGAAAGTCTACCTCTCAATACAACCCTTTGTTTTCTTCCAGTTAACCAACTTCGTACCCACCTAACTATATTTTTGTTAATAATTCCCATCTGTCCCAGCATAAGCAGTAATTTACCATGCGGCACAGTATTAAATGCCTTACTAAAATCCAAATACACTGAATCTACTGCACTCCTTCTATCCAGAAAGGCAGTTATTTTTTCAAAAAAGGATATCAGATTGGTTTGGCATGATCTACTCTTTGTGAACTCATGCTGCATTTCATCATGTTTTCCCTTTGCTACCATGTCATTAATTATTCTCTGTCTCAGTATCTGCTCTAACTAACTAAGGTTAGGGTAATAGGTCTATAGTTACACCATACAACCTCAGTTATCTCTATCTAGAATGAAACCAGCTCTGGAAAGGCCTCCGAAAATGTCCCACAGCATACAGATGAGGGAGCAAGAACAGAAATGGAATAAGCAGCACTGTAGACAAAACAAGTTAAATCCGTCTTTCCCTGCAACCTAAGATTAACAAGCATACAAAAAAATGGACAGTGACTTGGTTGTCTGTGTATCAAAGGAAAACATTTAATAAGGGAATGGAATTCCAAATAATATGTAAGTTTAAGGAATTTGTTGTTCAAACATATTACCTTGCATTACAGCATGAGCAGAAGGCCTTCCTGTAAGCTCCCAATCTAAAAGGATTTGACAGTCTGACCCTTGAACAGTGAAACATGTGAATTACACCAATTATCCAAAGAATTAATGCTGACACAATTTAACTTGGAAAGGCAAACCAACCACCAACTGTTACTATGTCAGTGGAATATAACTAGGTGCGCCACATCCCTCTGAGTGGAGGAACCACATCAGAGAGGGTGGGTTCTCACACACCCCTTTCTGACATAATCCCACCCATTACTGAGCATCACAATATAATGACACTCCTCAGGGTGTGGGGCCATGCTGAAAGGAGGTGGGGTAAAGAAACAGTCACATCCCACAAACAAGATGGTGGTGAGCCAGCCCATCCCGAGGAGGACCATGGCAGGTGTACCCATCCCAGAGGTCCACAACATGGGTAAGGTGGAGGAACCAAACACACAGACAGCCATCCAGCCCCAGCCCCATCCCGCTCCCAGCACCCCCCTGCCATGGCAAATTGCAGGCAAAAGAAGTCACAGCCGCCACCTTGGCCAGTACTGCATGAGGGTGGGGGCAGAGGCCGGGGAAGCAGCCCCTGGCATCTATGCCGGTACATGAGGTGCCAGACAGCCACAAGAGGAACCAGTTGCCACTCATGGAAAGCCGGATTTAGGGAGCAACGTGCATATCCTATGGCGAGCCGAGGAATTAAATGAGGAAAGCAGAAGGGAGAAATTAAAGCAGCCGTATGCAGCCCAAACCGAGCGGCCCTTCAAAGCAGCATGCTCCCCGCAAGCAGCACAGGCCACGTGCCTAAGGGCGAAGACCTTCAGCGAGGACCGGGCAGCTAGGGGGGACTTGATGATAAAAGCTATCACTTACCACCACCTTGCAAGGCTGAGAGCTGAGAAGGGGCTTTCCTCCCTGGAGGTACTGGGCCCTGATCCCCCCCCTCCTTGGGCTTGGGACCCTGGAAAACACCATTTGCCCCTCCCTCTTTGCAGGAGGCAATGGGGGTGGGATCAGCTCCTCCGGCAAAACTTCCGGCAGGGTGGGGCTTTACAGCAGAGCCCAGTCTGGTGCTGTTGTAGGCGCTTGCCTAGGAGTTGCACTGGGGGTCCATCGGTGTGGCCCTTTGGAGTGGGACTGAGGGCTGGGGGGAGGTATTGACTAACATTGAGGGGCTTGGGAGTCTCAAGAACATTTAGGGTGAGTTTTGTTAGGGAGAAGGCGGGGATTGTTTTTTCTTGGTTAGATTATAGTGATAGGGATGTTTTGACCACCTGGTGAGAGCGTGGGGTGTGTGTGTGGGGGGTGTGGGGGGAAAAGATGGGGATGGGATAGTGGATCTTTACCCACCTGGGAGAGAGAGGTTAGACCCGCTGTGGGAGGCAGGGGGGGGAGGATTACACCTCCCTGTGAGAGGGAGGTGGGGAGCCCACAGCTATAGGAGTCGTAATGGGCTGGGGGAATTATGGCCCATCTGGGGGGCATATACAATCTCAGAAGGGGCCAAGGTATTTAGTGCCTGTCCCTCTTGTTGCCCCCAGTTCAGGTGGTAAGGTCAATAGGGATGGAAGGGCCCCTGGCCCCATTCTGCTGCTGTTAAATGCCAGGTCAGTCGCAAATAAGTCATTTACAGTCTGGGATTTGATCTTGGACCAGGCAGCCGACCTGACGTTTATCAGGAGACCTGGCTGGACACTTGAGTTGGGGCCAATTCTGGCTGACCTTGTTCCGGCGGGGTACTCCATGAAGCATCAACCACACCCAGAGGGACAGGGCAGGCAGTGTAGCCATTGTTTTTAGGGATACTTGGTCCATCTGGAGATAACCAGTGCAGACTCCCTCTGGAACAGAGGGCCTTCATGTCATGGTTGATTTGGCTAGAGACAGATTGGGACTGCTGCTTGTATACCATGCACCTTCCCATATAGCAGCATCTCTACTTGCTCTACCCGATCTGGTGTCAGAGGTGGTCTTGCTGTCCCCGAGGCTATTGGTCTTAGGGGACTTCAACATGCATGCCAATACCAGTCTTAAGAGGGTGGAGCAAGAGTTCATTAACACCATGGCAACCATGGGCCTGTCTCAAGTGGTATGTGGCCTGACTCATTGACGGGGGGGGCATACTCTGGATTTGGTCTTCTGCACTAGCCCTTGAGGCGGGGATCTGTTAGTGGGGGATGTGACTGTCAACTCTGCCCTTGTCATGGACAGACCACTATCTCCTATGGACCAGTCTCCTGGTGTGTGTCTGCAGAGTGTGGAGCCTGTTCATTTGGTTTACCTCCGGAGACTTATGGAACCTGAGTGGTTCCGGAATGCTCTGGGGGATATATGTTCCGACCTGGACGGCCGCCTGCTCAATGACATAAGAACATAAATAGTGCCATACTGAGTCAGAACAATGGTCCATCAAGCCCAGCATCCTGTCCTCTGACAGTGACCAATCTCGATCACATGGGAGAAGAACCAACAGTCACAATGGGCAATCCATTCCCTGTTGTTCATGCACAGCTCCTGTACAGTAGGAAGTTCATCCCGTAAGCTACTTGGTTAATAGTCATTAATGAACCTATTCTCTAAGAACTTAGCCAGACCTTTTTTAAACCCAGCTATACTACTGGCCTTGACAACGTCCTCTGCCAACAAACCCCATAAGTTAATTATGTGTTGAGTGAAAAAGTACTTCCTTTTCTTTGTTTTAAATCTATCAGCAGCTAGTTTCATGGAGTGTTCCCTAGTTCTATTACTATTTGAGAGGGTAAATAACAGTTCCCTATCTACTCGTTCCACACCACTCAAGATTTTATAAACCTCTATCATGTCCCCTGTCCGTCTTCTCCTCTCTAAGCTGAAGAAACCCAGCTTGTCGAGCCTCTCTTTGTACGGAAGCCGTTCCATATCCTTTATCATTCTTGTTGCCCTTCTCTGTACCTTTTCTAGTTCAGATATGCTTTTTTTTTTAGATGGGGCGACCAGAACTGCACAAAATATTCCAGGTGCGGTCATACCATCGATTTGTATAGAGGCATTATGACATCCTCAGTTGAGTCTGTGCCTGACTATCAAAAACAGCACGTTTCTGGAGAGATGGTTAGAAAATTCTGAAAAAAGGGTGCCTGATGAGAGGAGCTAAGGAGTGCTCTGGAAACAAGCCTGTGTGCCTGTCTGAGTTGTTGGACTTTATTGTGTGGACTGCTTTGGGACTGAGTTTCCCCCTGCTGTGGAGTAGTGAACAGCAACCGGGAGGTAACAGCTGATTGACTCAGCCAAGGGAATCCCGCACGCCTTTCCAGCCCAGGACAATTTGAGCAGAGCAACGCCAATGGCAGCGCCAGAGGTGCGCGCCATGGGCAGCGCACCTAAGGGCGGTGCAGCCTTGGTCACTGGCCGGACCTAGGGCGACCCCCTTGGAGAAGTTGGTTCCTGTTGGTTAATCCAGTCCGGTTTGCTGCAGTCGGGGTGATCTGCTTTGAGGAGAGGTGGACACAATGGACAAGAAATGGGGAAGAGTGTCTAACTCCCCATTTGGAGTCCCGGACCAACCCAAGTTTAAGGAGGTGAAGATACTGGACTTTGCCCATTGAACTGTTAATGTTCCCTTTGTCAATAGATTTGAGTGCTTGGTATTGGGAAGGGAAGAGGGAGAACCTGATATTAATTGTATATCTCAGACCCCTTGTGAGATGCCCCAGCAAGAATTGGCAACCCCTGGATCAGCAGCTAAGGCAATAGAGGCCACAAGGGAATCTGTGGGATTTCAGGGGGAGTCCACTTTAAAGCAATGCTGTTCCCAATTATTGGAGATTGCTTCCACGTGGCAAGCCAGCATTGGCAACTGGAGTAGCATGTTGGATCAGATCCATCTGCAACTCCTGGGAACTTCTGGGACCTTAAATAGCGACTCCCGCCATGGCCAGAAGATGATATCCCATAGGGTTTACCCATAGAGAAGGGATGCAATTGACACTGGTAGCATTAGTGGGTCTGTAACCGTGGCTGATGCTTATAGTAATATAGTCCCCCTCCCCCCCCCCGTAAAATGCAGAAGGTGACCCAGGTCGTCCAGGCCCCACGCTCTAGAACCAGACTGATGGTTGGGTGTAGATTATCTACACCCAAACGAATGATAATTGAGGAATCAGCTATTCTTTTGATCATCAGGCCTTTGGGGAATGGGGCTATTCCCAGCTGGGCTACTAAGGCAAAGATTGCTTGCAATATTACCTTTTTTGTGGGTGCCAAGCTTGATCCCAAGGATATTGAAAAAATTATTTTTATTAAGGATTTTACTAATTTGAAAAATCAAAAACCCAGTATGGGTCAATAGGCTTTTTTGTATGAGACGTTTTTTGAAGCAGTGGGGGGTTTCTATTGATACGGCCTTTAATTATGCCCTGGAGAGCCATACCCCCACTAATGCCCTCATGGACAGATTAGGTTCACCCCCTGACGACATGGTAGAGGAACCAATGGATTCAGAAGTCTATTCAGCAGTGGCCCCTCTGGAGTCCAATTCTGGAGAATCTCCTTTGCCTGTTTCTGGTAGAGTAGATATTGGGATTGCCCGGTCTAATATTAGTGCCCTTCCCAGGATGATCCCGGAGCTCCAAAGGAGCGAGGAGGAGGACAATAACTCTAATAGATCCGATATGAAATCATGTTCTCCTAAAATTGATGCTACTCAAAAGTTTCCTGAAGTCTGTTTAGACTTTCTCTCTAGGAAATCTGATGATTCTCAAATTATTGCCCTTTATGATAAATTGATGCCTATGGACCACGACAGGTTCCTGGAGAGATTGTTTTCGCTGCAGGATAAGATCCTTGAAAGAGAGTCTAAGCACGCAAAGACTGAGGATTCCTTTGCAGCTCAGACCCAATTGGCCCCTTCAGCTGAGATGGGGGCTTTCGGTCCCTGTGAAACAGAGTCCCTAGAGCAAGTAGAGGTAGGGAATAGACCACGCTGGGATAGGCTAAACAACGGTGATGCCCAGCATTGTGGGGAAAAAATCCCTAAGGGAGTGCTCCCAAATCAAATTTTAGTGATCTCAGCCAATGAGCCCGTAGAGAGTGTTCTATCTGTGACCGCTCTGCAGCAGGCTGATGTCCCGGGGGCAGGAGGCTTTTTCTAGGGTAAGAGCTGTGCAGACTGAGGTTATTAATAATAATGGGCAGGCTTCTAATGAGTACCCCCTCCCGTCGCTGTGGCTGCCGATTACACCCTCGGAACAGGACCACCCAGTGATGGTTGGTAATAGTGCATAGGTGCAGGATTGACTAGGGAACCTTCGGGCCATTGGTCCTGCAGGACATAAAGTTAGTGTTTTATCATGGAACATTGCTGGTTGGTCCTGGTAAAGAAGGCATTCAGATCCCCACCATTGCAGATGCTACCAGATCTGGGGGTATGGCAGATTCATTTCCGAGACATTTTGAATAAAATGCCTGATCTCTCTATATTAAATCAAAATCTCCTTGCTGGCCCCTTGTGACAGTTGATGAAGTTAGAGCTCTATTGACTAAATTTAAATCTAAGAAAGCCCCGGGGATAGATGGCAACCTGGTGGATCTGTTCAAGTACAACATGGAATGGTGGCTACCCATCCTGGTTACATTATTTAGCATTATTAACGATTGTGGTATGATTCCTGCTGGATGGAATGTAAGCATTGTGGTGCCAATCTATAAAAAGGGAGACAGGAACCTCCCCCCAACTTACTGCCTTATTAGTCTGTTATGTGTGGTGGCTAAAATCAATGCCAGGTATCTGTTGAAGAAACTAGAGGAATGGGTCTATGAGGCCAGTTTTTTCCCCGAGGAGCAGGCCAGCATTAGAGCCACCCACTCGACAATGGACCATTGCTAAAAAAAGGTTGGAGCAAGTATCATCATATAGATATTTAGGATTACTTTTTAATTCTTCCATCTTTTGGAAATCACATATTGGGGGGAGTAGCTGGTTGCGCCAAACCCAAGCTCCTCCGGCAAACCCGCTACTGCGCAAAAAAACCCACCAAAAAACCCTACATCAAAGAAAACAAAGGCCAGCACCAGCTAGGGGAGCGATTGAAGCATGAGCCCAGCTAAAAAAAGCCATGGAAAAAGGGCCACTCATCCAACTTTGGCAGCAAAAAGAGGCAGCTGAGTCTGCACAAGAAGAAGCTGGGGTGAGTGACAAAGTGGCGGCTGCGGCCTTCCCCGGCACTCCCGGAGACCTAGAGGCAGAAGAACAGGCCACCATGAACTTAATTTTAAATGAGATTAAAGCATCAAGGGCAGAAGTCCAAAAAGAGGTCCTGGAAAAATTTTAAAAAGTAAACAAAGCAGTGGAGGAGGGAAACAAAAAACTGGAAAGTATGAACAAAAGGGTGGACCAGGTGGAAGAAAGAGTTTCTAATTTAGAAGACCAGGCACTGAACTCAGCCAATGACCTGGCAAAAATAAAAGAATCCCTGAACCTGCTCAAATTTAAATGTGAGGACCTGGAGAATAGATCCAGATGTAGCAACCTGTGCATAATGGGCATTAAAGAGAATAGTGAATCAGGGGGAATGCATGAGATGCTTATGCAAGTCTTTCAGGAAAACCTTCCAGACCAACCCCAGCTCCACAATGTGGAAACAGAAAGGGCACACAGACCCAAACCAAAAGACTCAGACCCCCCCCCCCCCCAGAGCCATCACAGTAAAATTTCTAAAAGATATAGATAAAGAAGCCCTCTTGGCAGCAGCCGGGGGGGAAAAAACAGCCACTAGAATACCAAGGCAACAAGATCAGAATCCAAGCTGACTATGCACCAGACACCATGACACGGTGCAGGACCTGGTCAAAATATTACTCTGAATTGAACGACAGAGGGCTCAAACCTCAGCTGTGGCACCCGGCTAAACTAGTAATCTTAGCGAATGGCAGAAGAAGGGTGTTTGAAGATACCACAGAATTAGAAATTTTCTTACAAGCCCACAAGCCAGATCAATGGAACCAAGAGGGATCCAGATGAGGCACTACCACAGGTTATGACAAACAGACTATATTCACAGAGTAAAAAGGGTTAAAGGTTTAAAGATGTAAAGACTTAGAAAGTTAAATGATCATACTTATGAGAAAAATATGTGTACTTCTGAAAATGCTTACATTAATGTACTTTAAAAGCGCAATTAACAAAAAAGAAAAACCAAGAACAACGAAAATAGCCGGGGAGGAGGAGGGGGACGAAAGACAAATAAAATGAACAGGAAACCCCCAAAAGCTCCCCAGTGTAATGGGGAAAAAATGGAAAATAAGAATTCCAACAGGCACAATATACCACCTTACAAACTGTTAATATGTTTAAGGTATAAGTTGTTAATGTTGTTTTTGTTATTTGTAAAGCTGTCAAGACCAAGAATGTTACCCAGGTACATACACCAGGTAATCCACACACACACACTTAACAGGGAACAACACAAAGTAGCCTCCAAAAGGGAAAAAACTGAAACATAACAAAACACGACCACCCAAATGGCAACAAATAGAGGGAAAATCCAATCCATAAAATTTTTCTCACTAAACGTTAAGGGCCTAAACCACCCCATAAAAAGAAAGAAGGTAGCAGAATTCATTATAGACCAAGAAATAGGGGCTTTCTTCATGAAAAAAACTAATTTGATCCAAAAAGACCTGGGAAGGTTTACATTTAGAGGAATGGGAGAAATATACACTTCATGTGGGAGAAAAAAGAAAGCAGAAGTCTTAATAGGATTCACAGCCTCAACAGAGTTTAAATTAACAGAACAAAAAAAAAGACAAAGAAGACGACAGATTCATATTATTAAAAGGCACAATCAAGTCCCAACCAGTAATATATATGCCCCGAATGAGAACACACACCAATTTTTCCAAAAATACATGCCCCTAATAACTCAACACGCAAAAGGAATGTTAATCATTCAAGGAGACTTCAACTCCCCATTAACATCATTAGATCACTCTACCAGAACACAACTTAAACACGCCCAAAAACACAGCAGCGACACTAGTCCAACATGATCTCCGACACCTGGAGATGCTTAAACCCCACAACGAGGTGGTACAAGTTCCGCTCAAACAGACACAACAAATATACAAAAATAGACCACGTGATACTAGAAAAAGACACACTACATAGATGCTCAAAAAGTGAGATAATACCCATAACCTTTTCAGACCACAATGCACTAATCACCTCCTTCAATTGGAGTATACCCACACAATTAGAAGGCCGCAGTTGGCAGTTAGATAGGGGAACATTAAAAAGTGAATAGATAAAAAATCAAATTGAAGAGGACCTTAAGGAATATTTTGACATGAACATAGGGTCAGTACAATCCCCCCAAACACTTTGGGAAGCGATGAAAGCAATGATAAGGGGCAAATTTATAGCCATAAAAGCAAACATAAATAAACAGAGAAGAGGAAGGAATGAAGCCCTCCTCACACAACTAAATTACTTAGAAACAGAAAACAGTAAATTCCCCACCAAAAGTAACCAATTAGAAATACAAAAAATACGCAGTGAAATAAATACAATAGAAACACACAAAAATCACACAACTAAGAAAAATTTAAAAATTTTATTTTCAAAATTGTAACAAACCAGAAACATTTTTAGCACAATTAACAAAAAGAAAAAGAAAAAAAAACAGCGATTCCAATAATAAAACTCCAAGATAGAAGTAAAACAAACAAGCAGCAGGAGATACAAAAAGCATTTGTGGAGTTTTATCAGAAGCTCTATATATCCTCGAACCCAGATCCTGAAAAAATAAAAGAATTTATTAATAAATATAATCTCCCGAAATTTAACATAGGCCAACTGAAATTTCTTAATTCCCCAATAACAAACAAAGAAATTAAGCAAACAATTAAAGACCTTCAAAGAAATAAAGCAGGTGGACCAGATGGATTACCTGCAGAATTCTACAAGACATTTAGCAAAATTATCATCCCACACTTAATACATGCAATGACATCATTCTTACCCAAAAAATGACAGCAACATTCTATGAAGCAGTCATTACTTTAATTCCCAAACCAGGCAGAGACGTAGAAGAATGTAGTAACTACAGACCAATATCATTATTAAATACGGACTATAAAATACTTTCAAAGACGCTAGTCAACAGATTAGCAGCAATAATTGAAGAGGTGATTCACACTGACCAAACGGGATTCATACCAAACATTAGGAATAGACAACATAAGAAAGACAGTTAACCTGATATACGCGGCCCAAAAAACCGAAACATCCACATTAATACTGGCTGCAGATGCAGAGAAGGTCTTTGACAGGACAGAGCCAGAGTGTCTATACAGAGTAATGGAACATATGGGAATCAAAGGCAACTTTATGAGGGCAATTAAAGCCATCAATTTAAACCCCAAATCCCAACTGCTAATTAACGGAAAATTATCAGACCCATTCCTCTTAACAAGAGGAACTAGACAAGGATGCCCACTATCCCCTCTGCTATTCAACATTATCCTAGAACTCCTAGCATGTGCCATAAGACAAGAACACGAGATCACAGGTATACAACTAAAACAAACGCAACACAAACTATCCTTGTTCGCAGACGACATGCTAATATACATCACAAAACCACACAAAACTGTACCAAAAATTCTCACGCTCATAAACAAATTCAGTGAAACGTCAGGTTATAAAATCAACCCCCCAAAATCACAAGCACTAATACTTACAAAAAACAAACAAGAGGCCCAAGACATTGCAAGTCAGACACCATTTACGATTGCTGAATCTCAACTCAAATACCTAGGGGTAAATATAACAAAAGATCATACAAAACTATACAAAGCAAATTTCCCCCCCATATTAAACCAAATTTGCAATGAGATCTCAACATAGCAAAGACTCAAAACATCATGGTTAGGAAGCATAAACCTGTTCAAAATGATAGCATTACCCAAAATTCTCTATAAAGCAATGGCCCTACCAATACAACTCCCACTCAAGTTCATAAAGCAATGTGAACGGGCCATGCTAGCAGCAGTATGGAAAGGCAAAAAACATAGAATTAACAAACAAACACTGATTAGTAGAAAAGAGAAGAGTGGCGTTAATATGCCAGATGTACAATCTTACCTCAAAGCAGCCGCACTCAGAACACTGAGATACTGGTACTAGCCTACAATAACCACCACCTGGGTAGAAATAGAAAAAGAGTTATTAGAAAACACAAATCTACAAGAAATGATAACTAACCAGGACAAAGCAAAAAAAAAAAAAATATTAGACCATCCATTCACACACGCAACTATACAACACTGGCACCAAATTAATAATAAATTAAAACTATCACTAGAAGCATCACCTTATACACCCATAAATGCACAGACATCAAATAGAGATAATATAACAAAAGATTTGAAAAAAACTTTAAACAAAAGCGGTATACACAGGGCAGAACAATTGTTCAAGGACAACCATTTTGCAATGATACAGGAACTACAAAAAATAACCAAAACAAAAATAGACACTCTACGATACCTACAACTAAAAAAATGTATTCATGAATAAAAACAAAATGCAACATTACTCCAGAAAACCCACTACAGTAGAAAAAATATTAATTAGCCACACCACAAACAAAGGGTTAATAGCAAGAATATATAGAGCGTTGGTCGCAGCCGAATCCAATAAACCAAACACATATATAGAAAAATGGGAACAAGACCTAGGGGAAAAAATTGTCAAAAACCAAATAGACACAATAGGACATCAAATGAACAATTGTGCAAGTTCACTTGAAATTAAAGAAACCCAAATTAAAGTAATCCTAAAACATTATTTAACCCCAATCCACTTCAAAAAAATAGATGGCTCTGACCTCTACCAATGCTGGAGTGGCTGTGGAGAACAAGGCACATACATGCACTGCTGGCGGTCATGCCCCAAAGTACTACAATTCTGGCATATAGTCTGGTCAAATATGAAAAAAGCCACTGGACTTATTATACCATTCAGACCAGAAAAGGTTCTCCTGGTAAACTGCTTTGCTCCAGGCAGCTGTGGTCACTTGGTTTCCATGGCAGCCTGTCATATCTACAGCTGCAGCTACTTTAGGCTGCCTCGGGGCAGTGTTTGTGTGAAGAATACATCCAGGAACTGCCTCAGGGCAGTGTGTGTGTGAAAAATGAATCTGGAACTTACTTGTGGACTTGTAAACCCAGAAGATTGAAACTTCCGGAACTTTAACGTGTGTCTAAAAATGCCCATTGTGTACTCATAATTTGGATTATTTTTCCCTACGTGCATCACTTTGCACTCGTCCACATTAAATCTCATCTGCCATTTAGATGCCCAGGCACCCAGTCTCGTAAGATCCTGTTACAATTTTTCAGTGTCTGCTCATGTTTCAACTACCTTGAATAACTTGGTGTCATCTGCAAATGTGATCACCTCCCTCTTAACACCCTTTTCCAGATACATTAAACAGCACCAGTCCCATATACAGATCCCTGGGGCACACCACTTTTTACATCTCTCCATTGTGAAAACTGACCAGTTAGTCCTAATTCTTTGCTTCCTATGCTTTAACCAGTTACCAATCCATAGTAAAGCACTACCTGCTATCCCATGACTTTTTAATTTTCTCAAGAGTCTTTTACGTGGGATCTTGTCAAATACTTTCTGGAAATCCAGGTACACAATATCTACCGGGTCTCCCTTGTCCACATGCTTATTTACACCCTCAAAGAATTGCAACAGATTAGTGAGACATGACTTACCTTTGCTAAATCCATGTTGACTCTTCCCCATTAAGCCATGTTGATAAACATGCGCAGCAATTCTGTTCTTAATGACAGTTTCCACCATTTTACCTGGCATAGATGACAAGCTTACTGGTCTGTAGTTTCTAGGATCACCTCTGGATTCCTTTTAAATATCGGGGTTACATTTGCCACCCCCCAGTCCTCAGGTACAGTGGCAGATTTTAGCAATAGGTTACAAATTACTAACAGTAGGTCTGCAATTTCATATTTGAGTTCCTTCAGAACTCTGGGGTGAATGCCATCAGGTCCTGGTGATTTGTTAGTATTTGTTAATTTGCTCTAGAACCTCCTCCAGAGTCACACGAGGTCAATTTAAATTTATTGCGTAGCTGAAGCCATAGCATACAAGACAATTGCGTTGGGCACACGTAGGTGACCAAAGGAAAATATAAAACATGCAAAAATACAAAACATAATGATTTAAAATAATTATTAAACTAAAATAAAATAGGATTAGTCAACTGGTCTCAAAATTAACCTAGGTTCTGAGCATTAATGCTTACCTTTCAGGCCTTGCAAACCCTATATCCTAAGATTTACTTGGGATGAACGGTTCTTCATTAAAGTTCTCCGTTATCACTGTTGGGTTTGTGAGGCCTTATCAGATCGGTAAAGGACTGAAAAGGTTGATCAGAAAACCGTATATAAGAAATGCCTAATAATAAACAGATCTTAGCCTAGTATGGCTGCAGACTGCAATTTTTAGGGTCCAAGGGCAATGTGATATGTCCTACAAAGAATTTCCTAAATTGAACTGCCCTCGTTAGAAACATGGCGGATTTCTTTATATTATCAATTTTTGTGCTACCAAGTATGATGGTAAGAAGAGTATAATCTGATGTGCCAGGGTGGTCCTCAATAATGGCTCCTAAGTATTCCTGTCTCAAGGCATCATATAGATGGCAACGTAGGAAGATATGCTCTACCGTTTCCACCTCCAAGTTGTCAAATGGACATAGGCGGTGGTCGTAAGGTATGCCGCCAATTCTACCTTCCAGGACAGCGGAGGGTAGAGCATTTACTCTGTCAGAGTGGAGCAACTGCCTTGCCCTCCCTGAAATAGGGGCCTCAAGGTACTCGGCTACGTGACCCTTGTCAGGGATCCACCAGAGATAGTCACGGACATGGGGAAATGATCCCATGCTACCAATTTCCAGCTGACACCCCATGTCCCCAGAACGTCCTAAAATCTCACCTCTAATTGCAGTTGGGGATTTATGGAGGAGATACTCTGGGGAAAACCCCATTCGCCTTACTTGGAGGTTTACCTTCTCGACCCCTTGACTGACATAGGTGTCCTCCCGGAGATCCCTCAATAATTGGGGTCCCTGGGTGAAGTTTAATTTGATCCAGAATTTTAATACGACTTCACCTGCTATCTGGGACCAAGGTCAGAGTCACACTGATTTGTGACAGCTCTTCCAATTCATCACCTACAAAGTACAGTTCTGGCGTGGGTATCTCCCCAACATCCTCTGCAGTGAAGACAGAAGCAAAGAATTCATTCAACTTCTCTGCAATGTCCTTTCCCTCCCTAAGCACCCCTTTCACCCCCTGGTCATCTAACGGCCCAACTGACTCTCTAGCAGGCTTCCTGCTTCTGCTGTACTTGAAAAAGGTTTTGTTATTAGTTTTAGCATCTTTAGCAAGTTGGTCCTCAAATTTCTTTTTGGCCTGCCTTATTAACTTTTTACATCTATTTTGGCAACGTTTATGCTCTTTACCTCATTGGGACTCTTCATTATTTAAAGGATGCCTTTTGGCTCCGATAGTCTCCTTCATCTCACCATTTAATTACACAGGCAGATGTTTGGTCCTCTTCTTACCTTTTTTAATTTGTGGAATACATTTACTCTGAGCTGTTTTTAAATATGGTGTTTTTAAATAGTCTCCACGCTGCCTGTAAATGTTTAATTCTTGCAACTGCTCCTTTAAGTTTCCCTCTAACTAGTTTCCTCATTTTTACATAGTTCCCCTTTCTAAAGTTATATGTTACCTCAGTGGTTTTATTTGGCATTTTCCCCTCCTGTGAGTATGTCAAATTTTATTATATTATGCTCACTATTGCCCAGCGGCTCCAGCACCATTACCCCTCACACTAAATCCAGCACTCCACTTAGGCCTAGATCCAGAGTGGCTCCTTCTCTTGTTGGTTCCAGGACAAGCTGCTGCTCCAGGAAGCAGTCATTTATGACATCTAGAAATTTTATCTCTGCATTCTGCCTCGAGGAGACATTCACCCAGTCAATAGGAGGGTAATTGAAATTGCCCTTTATTACTGCGTTTCTGACATTAGTAGCCTGTCTAATCTCCCTTAGCATTTCACAGTCAGTCTCACTGTCCTGATCAGGACGACGATAGTATAGGCCAACTGCTATACACTTCCTCATTATACATGGAATTTCTATCCACAGAGATTCTAGAGTACTGTTTGCTTCCTTTACATATTAATCCTTGCCTCTTCCATATAGCACCGCTGCAACACCAGTTCAATCTACTGTGTCATTTTGATATATTTTGTATCCTGGTAATACCATGTCCCATTGGTTGTATTCAATTCACCAGGTCTCTGAAATTCCTATTATGTCTATATCCTCATTTAACGCAATACACTCTAATTCTCCCATCTTACTTTTTAGACTTCTAGCATTTGTATATAGGCATTTAAATGTATCCTTTTTATTTTTAATCTGTTAATTGTAAGTAACTGTTTTAGTTATTTGGGGATTAATAGACTTTGACTGTTGCAAACTGATTTCTACCTGACCTCATTGACCTCATTGGTCTTTGGAACACCTTGTTAGTCAAGGCCATTGACAGGACGGCTCCCAGTTGTCCGTTCCCTGAGCACAGGTGACGCAGAGCCTCATGGTTCACGGAAGACCTGAGTCAGCTGAAGCAGGACGGTAGACGGTTAGAGTGATGGTGGCACCGTACTTGTACTGAAGCCGATCGACTGTGATGCAGAGCTGCTTTAAAAGCCTATGCCGTGGCTATGTGGGCAGCAAAGAGTTTCTTTGCTACTTTATCATCTGCAAAGTCTCGTCCAGCCGGGTTTTTCTGGGTGGTGAAGGGGCTGGTCAGTCTGGCCTCTCTCCACTTGGAACTGGAATTCTCCAGTGCTCGCTGCTTGTATCCACCACAATTTCGACGCTACGCTTGATGCAGTCAGCATATCTGAGGTAATGGATGGCCCCATCCTGTCTGGTTTTGTGGGATCAGTTTCAGCAGGTATCGTCCACTGATGCAGTGGAGGTGCTGGGGGCAGTGAAGGCCAAAACTTGAGAACTGGACCTGTGCCTGTCCTGGCTGGTCAAGGTCAACCAAGAGACGTTGAGACCATTGCTGGCAGGGGTTGTCAATGCCTCCCTTGGGGAAGGCAAGGTCTCACGGTGCTTTAAGGAGGCTGTGGTGCAACCTATGCTCAAGAAGTTGTCTCTTGACATTGACTCCCTTGCCAGTTATCAGCCAGTCTCTAACCTTCCCTTTTTAGGGAAGGTTATTGAATGGGTGGTGGCCCAGCAGCTTCAGGGGCATCTGGACCACATTGGTTTTCTTGATCCCTCACAGTCAGATTTTCATCCGGGTTATGGCACCGAGACTGCACTTGTGGCCTTGGTAGATGATCTGCGCTTTGAGTTTGACCGAGGTCGGTCCACTCTTCTGATTTTAATAGATCTATCAGTGGCTTTTGACACAGTTGACCACAAGATGTTAGTGACCCACCTACAGGATCATGCCAGAAGGTTCTTGAATGGGTCCACTCCTTCCTGGCCAGAAGAACTCAGTATGTGATACACGAGGGTTTTTCATCTTCTCCCCAGGATCTCACGTGTGGAGTTCCACAGGAATCCATTCTGTCCCCTCTCTTGTTCAACGTGTACATGCAGCCTTTGGGTGAGAGATCGTGAGAGGGTTTGAGCTATGCTGACGACACCCAGATCTACCCCTCATTTTCATCCGACCCAGGTCCTGCAGTCTCAGTGTTTACCCAGTGTCTGGCTGCGGTCAGGGATTGGATGAGGGTGATCCATCTGAAGCTGAATCCCGATAAGATGGAGGTGATGCTGTTGGGAAGGGACAAGGGTGTGGAGTCTCTCATTATTGATGGAGTGTGTCCCTCGGTCCCTCAGGTTCAGAGTCTGGGTGTACTCCTTGATTCACAGCTCTTCCTGGATGCCCAGGTGGTGGCTGTGGTGATGAGTGCGTTTTGTAAGTTACATTTGGTCTGTCGTCTTTGGCTTTGTATCTCAGGCTACGATTTTGCCACCATCATCCATGCATACATCACCTCAAGATGGGACTACTGCAACGAACTCTATGTGGGTCCACGCCTGGTGACGACTCGGAGACTGCAGCTGGTGCAGAATGTGGTGGCTCACCTCCTGGTGGGGCCGGGCCGCTGTGAGCACATAACACCAGTGCTCCATTCTCTTATTTTGCACAGGCTTCCTATAGTTTTCTGGGCCCAATTCAAGGTATTGGTTATTTTTAAAGCTCTAAATGGCCTGAGCCTCACTTACCTGCAGAACCGCCTCATCCTGTGTGTTCTATATCTGCCCCTGTGGTCAGCCGGAAGCACCCTCTTGGAGGTCCCCCAGGTGGCAACGTCTGAGAGGGCATTCTTGCTGGCCATGCCAAGGCTGTGGAACTCTCTCCTGGTGGAGGTTCACCTCTCTCCAGACCTCCCCTCCTTCTGTAGACAAGGTAAAACCTGGATGTTTTGCCAGGCGTTTGGTGAGGGGGACCAGGTAGTGGTATTTATTTGGGCCTCATTGAGATTTTTATATTTTATATGATATAGTATTTTATATTTTTGCATTTACTGCTTATTGTTCATTGCCCCGAGCTTCCATTGGGCAGGAGGGCGCAGGTTATAAATTTTGAAAATAAACAAACAAACCTCCAGTCCCCTGAGTTGCTGCCACTCCAGTCTCGTACAGCCACTGTTAATACCACAGGAGACGGATCAATCACACTGGTGGTACATAGCACAAAGTTCCAATGGGGTTCCGGCACTTTTTTGGGAGGGGGACCCCTCCCTCCCTCCACAGTTCAGTCACACTGGAAGCCCAGAGAGGAATGTCCTAAAGGGCCCCAGCACCTGGGGCTGGGGAACCCCACTTCCTCTGCATATAATCCCCACTGATATGCGCCCCTCCAGTAGCCCCCTTGCCAGCATACGCTGAGCCACCATATAGTGGGGGTCAAAAGCCTCCCTGCACGCCAGGGTGACCTACACCTCCAGCCATGTTGTCCAGACCTTGTACAGGACACCAAGCTTGGCTGCATTGCAAAGCCATGCTCTCATTCACATCCCACAGTTCCATCATCCCTGGAAGGGGGGTGGGGATGGGACACACCACTAGCGGGCTTCAACACTGGGAAGCCCAGCTTGGCCGCACAGCACTCACACTCTGTTCCCCACACATGGTGCCCTAGGAGCTGCATATACCGGGTCACAACCCCATAACCAGCCACTCTGGAGGATGGGTCAGCCAGCAGCCCCTGCACATTCTCCCTCAGCCAAATGTCAGCCAGGTGATGGCAGAAAGGTAATTACACGCAGCGCATCACCACTTCAAAGGTTCTGGCATGGTGTTTGAAGGCACCACGGCCATCTGGGTCAAGGTCCTAGTAATGATCTATAAAGCCCTATACGGCCTTGGCCCCTCATACCTTAGGGACCGCCTCGCCCTTCGCGCCCCGGAACGACTCCTGCGGTCTGCCGGGGGTGCCCTCCTGGAGGTCCCCCGTGTTAAGCGGGGGGCCACGATGGAGCGGGCATTCTCGGTGGTAGGGCCGCGGCTGTGGAACTCCCTTCCGGAGGAAGCTCGCCTGGCCCCAAGCCTTTTGACGTTTCGGCGGAACTGTAAGACCTGGCTGTTTGCCCAGGCCTTTGGGAGGGAGGGGGGGGTGATTTTTAATCCCCCACCTATATATTTATTTTATACCACCCTGTCTTATTGATATGTTTTATAATTGTATTTTAAATGTTTTAAATTGTTTTTATTGTTGCTAACCGCCCCGAGCTGCTGTGCAGGATGGGGCGGTATAAAAATCTACTAAATAAAAAATAAAATAAAATAAAATCTGCTGGAGAGACATGGCGTGTGAGCACCTAGCTGCCCTTCAACTCCTCACAACCACTGAGGCCTGCCAGTGAGCATTGCAGACAGCGCAAGACATCTGCTGCATCTCACATGAGGCCATCACCAGCTGCCTCAGGATCCTCTGCAAGATTCAGGCCAGGGTGGTGCAGTGCTGGCATCTGTGGGATGCCCGCAAGACTAGGTATCAAATAGTAGCCCATATCTGTTGCTGACGGACCACATTGGTGGGAATGGAAACGCTGCAAGGGGACTTTCCCCACATCTGCATTTAGGGCTAAATTCCAGTATCAGAGTAGGGTCCCAATCTATTTAATAGCAGTCTTTCTATTGTTTCTAATGGACATGGGATTAGGTCTGAACGAAGACTCCAAACATCCTGCTAGAACATAGCACTTAAACTGAAGGATCCCAAACTGTGGGATGGGATCCAGGTCACAATTCCAATTAATATTTCGTATACTCAGCATCATATTTGATGCTGCATGGGGTCATGGAGTCCTATTCAAGTCTCAGAATGGAGTCACATGGGCAGAAGGTTTAGGGAACATTGGGCATTTTTAGACACACGTTAAAGTTCCGGATGTTTCAGTCTTCTGGCTTTACAAGTCCACAAGTAAGTTCCGGATTCATTTTTCACACACACACTGCCCTGAGGCAGTTCCTGGATGCATTCTTCACACAAACACTGCCCTGAGGCAGCCTAAAGTAGCTGCAGCTGTAGATGTGAGGGACTGCCATGGAAACCAAGTGACCACAGCTGCCTGGAGCAAAGTACTTCACCAGGAGAACCTTTTACACACAAAAGTTCTGGGAGAAGTTTCACACAGAAGTTCAAAGATCTGGATGTTTAAGATCTGGATGAGTGATTTAGACATACAGAAAGTTCAGGATATAACAGCGAACATCCAGGAGAAATGTGTGTCTAAAAACACCCAGACTTAAGCAGGTGTTGACGTTAATTACTATTTAACAGAGGAATGGGGTTTTCCTATATTCCTAATCGAATTTTGATAAAAAATTCCATTTCAATTATTTTGATTTTTTTGTCGTGTTTTTTAAAATTACCAAAATTTCAATAGTCAAAAAAGAGAAAACCAAGAATCCAAATACCTTTGACATTTGAAATGTTAAAAAAAACAACCACACATTTTTTTTAGAATCTAAATCTTTTAGAAATTTCAGTGGGATCATTTATGATTTGAAGAAGCTGAGTTTCTTTTTATTTTCCTTTCGAATGAGATAGGCCACTCTGAAGGAGTCACGTGAAGCCTAATGGGACTAATTCCCATTATGTGGATCTTGGTCATAGTTGTTTTTGACCATTTTTGCTTAAGTAAGTCTGAAAAGCAGAGTAAATCCAGCTAGGCCACTTGAATTCCTCCAAGAGCAGAGTTTTATTACTTTGTGCTGAAGGGCTTATTTATTTTTAAGAAAAATGCATTTTGGACAGTAGGAGATGGAGACTGCTGTATTGATTGGAAACTTAATTGAATTCTATCTAAAAAGAACTGTCAGGTGGTAATTAATTTTATGATAAATAACACTTTGATAGGGACAGATTAGAGCTAGTGATGTACATTGGGGTAAGTTTAGTCTTTTTGTGTTTTCAATTTTGTATTTTTTTTCTTTTTTTCTTTTTTGTCTTTCACAGTAATTTACTGTAGATAACGTACACATTACATGATAAATAAGGCATGAAGAATGGTATATAACCTGTAAATATGGGTTTTTAAATAAAGAGCTTTTCATTGGCAAATCAGCAGTTTCCTATGAATGACAACTCTGAATTTACACTCTCTGTGCTGTGTAATGAAGGCTGCTTGCCCACATTACCTCAAGTGACAAAACTCCTGGCATGGAATCTCCCGGCTGGAAATCTTATGCTGAGCTCTACATGTGGGTGCGGGGGTAAAAACACGATCAACCGGGTCCCCCAAGGGGGTTTCCCTGGCAGAGGGGATCTCTACTCCCCCCTCCCCCGCGCTAGGGAACCCCCTTGTGATGCACGCAACCCAGCCCAGCTCCCCTTTTTAAAGTGCTGAGCCCAGGGAGAGAGAAAAAGAAGTGGTGAGTGGGGATCTCTTGCCCCGGATTCAGCAGTGGGGGGCTGGGTGCTTGTCAAAGGCATTTCCCTAGCAGAGCGGGACCCCGCCACTTGCTCCTCCATCAGGGAAGCCCCCTTGTGAACCACCCAGCCCAGCTCAGCTTCCCTTTGCAAAGTGTTGCGCTCGGGGTAAGAGAGAGAGAAGCAGTCAGGTCTCTCACCCCGGCTCAAAGATTTGCAATTGGTGGGCTGGGTGCTCTGAGTGGGTAGTGGGGGACACCCCCCCCACTAACCCCCTCCACCAGGAAACCCCCTTGGGAGCCACATGTTGGAGAGGGAGGGCGGTCTTGAAATTCTTGTCTTCCTCAATGAGAATTCAGGCAATTTCTCTGCTCATTCTCGTTTGCAAGAACAAGCCGAGAACCCTAGTTCTCACCAAAAAATGTACAAATTACAAAAAGTCCATAAAACAAGATAAAACAGAACGCATTGACTCATCAAAATGTCCAGTGGGCTAAACTATGCCAAATAAACTGACATGAAATGAGAAGTATTTCGTGATACTGCTCTTACCCCCAACGTAACTGATTCCACGGGCCCTGGAGCAGCTCCTGCGGTCAGCTTGAAGGACCCCCGAGTATCGCAGGGGACGACTGTTGAGAGGGCGTTCTCGGTGGCTGCACCTAGGCTGTGGAACTCCCTTCCAGCAGAGGCCAGGTTGGCTCCGAACCTCCCTTCCTTCCGACAAAGATGCAAGACCTGGGTGTTCCGCCAGGCATTTGGTGAGGGAGATGGGTGATGGGATGGGTTAGGGTGGTGAGGGTTGATTATTCTCCCCAGCTTTAGCTGAATTTTAATGTATTGTTCTAATTTTATTGGTGTATTTTTGTATTTGTGTTTTTATTATTATCCGCCTTGAGCTGCTGGGAGCAGAAGAGGCAGGATATAAATATTTAAATAAATAAATAAATAATAAGTAAATATTTATTTAATTGCTCAACCCCTCAGATGGGGTTCAGCAATTAAACCCGTTACAGATACTGGGAAAACCAACGGCCAAATATGATCAGGGAACCTTGGGAGGCAAAAGGAAGGAGGAAGGAAATATATTTGGTGCCCTAAAGGAACAATCCCAGCAAAATGTGTTAATTTTACAGCAAATTGGGTGCTTTCTGGAGAAAGAAACAGATCTGAGTGATCCCAGCGGAATAAAAGAACTGATTTCTGGCCTTTCAGTTTTGGATCAGGACAAACTGTTGTCAAAAGTTGAAGCTATAAAGGAATCTATCCAAGGAACCACACTGGATTATAGGGTATCCTCCTTGGGTCCAGCTGAGATGCCGGCTAAGCTCCATATTAATTCGGACTTGCTAACAGTGACATGGTATTTGGACCCCTCGGAGCAGGGGACTCCCAGAGGCCCCCAGGTCTTGGGGCCCCCAAATGGGGGCGGGGTCTCAGCAGGATCTGGGGGGCTCAGCAACGTGGTTGTGGCCAAGGCTGAAATATCTCTTATTACTTCTGTTCCCAGCCCTTTATGACCAGCCCCCAAGGACCAGCTTCGGTATAGTTCGTACGTTGCTGGCAGTTCTAAAGAGGTCGGACTTGGGGATCGAGGCAGAATGTATGGTTCTTCGCAGGGTGCTTTTCGCTTGGCCACTTGGAACATTATGGGTCTGAAATCAAAACTGCATGATCCAGATTGGGGGTGGTTTCTGCCAGGTTTTGACTTAGTATGCCTCCAGGAGACTTGGCTCCTGCAGGATATCCCTTGGCATCTGGAGGGATTTGTTAAGGTGTTCCATAGTGGCCAAAAGAAGGGCTCTAGGGGGCATCCCTTAAGTGGTCTGGCAATTCTTATTGCTAGATCGCTAGAGGAGGGCTTCTCGATTTTGCCATCTCGAAGGCCCGAATTCCAACAGGGCCTGCTCAAAGTGGGGCCAAGTCAGGCACAGTGGATCGTATTATTTAATATATATTTACCACCTTTGAGCTCCAGTTATTATCAAGCAGATATCTGGGTGATCCTTGAGAGTACTGTCCTTGAGGTGCAGGATCAGTACCCTTATGCAACAATTGTACTGATTGGAGACTTAAATGTCCCCTTGGGGGCAGGGCAATTTGGGACGTTCCAGGAGGAGGAGTCCGAAGAAATCTCAACCCCTTTTGAGATGAGGAGTCGCAGGGAACTTTCCCTAGAGTCTTTCATCTCTAATTCTAACCTTGCAATGGTAGGTGAAGAGGTCCCAAGAGACCCAGAGAAGGGCGGTACTTTTGTAGGACCACAGGGGAGGAGTGCTATCGATTTAATCTTGGTAAGCCGAGAGGCTATGGACAGGTTCCAAAATTTTTTGCTGATTCCAAGGCCAGAGAGCGATCATTTAGTCCTCACTATTAAACTGGTAGACCCTAATTTGGGCCTGCCCCCCAAGGAAGAACGCATCCTCAATAATCCAGGCAGGATGATTAAGAAGATCCCCCAAGCCCAAATGCTTGTTCGAGTCTCCAACCTTTGTGTTACAGAGGAGTTCAATAGACTGAGCTGCTGTATTTTGTCCTCTCAGGATAACGGGGCGATCTTTACAGGATATGAGGAGATAATTGATAGATTTCAGCATGCATTCCTGACCAGGACCTTTGAAACTCCTGTCCACCGGAAACATCCTTGGTATAATCGGGAATGCAAATATTTAAAGATCCGGCTTACTGCCTCCAAAAGGAGGTGGGTTAGGGATTCTGATCCCGTTAGCCGGGAGAGGTACCTGAAGGACAGAGTCGCTTATGTGTCATTAATTAGAAATAAGAGGTCCAGATACCATAATGAATCCTGGGCACGCCTTGCTGATGGGAAATAGCCATCTTTTTTGGCGAATTCTCAATGGGGTAATCAAACCCCAGACCAATATTAGTAGCTCTGAAGTACCCAGTAATATCTGGGAATCCTTTTTGGGCTGACTATACGCCGATCCCCAGGAATCACAGGCCTCTGGCCAGGGAACGAGTATTGGGGATAGAATATTTCCAGCTCTGGGGGGGAGGGGGCGTCCCTCTCTAGGGAACTAATTGTTGAGCTTATTCTTTCTTTAAAATCTGATAAAGCTCTGGGTCCGGACTTTATTACAGCAGAAATGTTACAAGCAGCACCTCAGTGGTGGGAGTCTGTTTTATTTAAATTGTTCAACAACATCGCTACGTATATGGAGATTCCTCCATCCTGGCGGCAGAGTTGGATAGTTCCAATCTTTAAGAAGGGAGTTAGAACAGACCCAGCCTGCTATCGACCTATAAGCTTACTTTCTGTTGTGGGGAAGCTTTTTGCAAGGTGTCTCTTGGAGCAATTAGTGAATTGGGCCGAGGAGAATTTAATTATCCCCCAGGAGCAATTTGACTTCGGTAAAGGGAAGGCAACGACAGATTGTTGTTTTATTCTTCAGCACCTGATTCACAAATACTATTGAATCAGGAAGGGCAAATTACATCTGGCATTTGTCGATCTAACTAAAGTCTTCGATTCAATTCCTCGAGCCAGGTTATGGGAGAAGCTCTTAGCACTAGGGATAAATAGTAACCTTCTATCACTCATAGTCCTGCTATATTCTAACAATTCGGCTAGGGTCAAACTTAGCCCAGATAACCAACAAAGCAAGGACATCCACATCCAGAGAGGGGTCAGACAGGGGTGTGTCCTGGCTCTGCTCCTTTTTAATATATATATTTGGCCGATCTAGTACAAACTCTAACAACAGACAACATCGATGCCCCCAACATCGGCGGCCGTCACTTGAGTCTGCTCCAATTTGCGGACGATCTCGTTCTTATTTCCCAGACAGCAAGGGGGTTGAGGCGTTTATTGTGCAATCTAGATGAGTATTGCGCCCTCAATGGACTGTCACCAAATCCCCACAAATCTAAGATCATGATTGTGGGCGATCGAAAGACAACAGTTAGGTGGAAAATTGTGGACCAACCCTTGGAGGTGGTCCAATTTTTCACCTACCTTGGGGTAACCTTTTCGTGCAGGGGTTAAGCACATCCAGGGACGGGTATTTAAAACTGCCCAACTTGCGGGTGCCATATGTAGGGCAGCCCGTATTTCCCAGGGGGTCACATTTTCCACCCTCCTTGAGGTATATAGAGTCAAGGTCCCACCTTCGGCAGTTTTTGGCCTGGACATTATTCCCTATCCAATGATTAAACCTCTTGAGAGGGTGCAGGATTCTTTCCTGCGCCAACTTCTGCAAGTAGGGAGGAGTGTGCCAGGTTCAGTGCTGAGGGCGGAAACTGGAGCATTCTCTATCTTTTCACGTGCCAGACTGGCTCCAATTTGTTATTGACTGAAGCTCTTTTCTATGCGTGAGAATTCGCTTCCTCGCTTGTGCCTGGAGGAGGAATTATTGTACATCGGACCTAGAAGTTATCCATGGTTGGGGTATTTGGGTTATCTTCTCTGGAGCCATGGGTTCTCCTTTGCCCTTTTTGCAGGCCATCCCATAGCAGGGATTAAGAGGGAGATTCAGGTCAGAATTGAGGATATATCACACCAGGATGATATGGCAGGATTAACGAACTTCCGGAAGTTCCCCGGAAGGTCTAGTAGTGTGCTGAAGCCGGCAGTCACAGCCAGGGCTGAAGTTGCCGGACCTCCACCGCTGCCACCCGGAGCTCAAGGTAGGTGATCCCTGGGTGGGGAGGTAGGGTGATCCCTGGGGTGGGGTGTGTGTTAAACCACCCCCCACCCCAGGGATCAGTACAGTACCGGTACTACTTACCTGCTGCTGGCTGGTGCTGGCTCTGGGACTGGGTCGCCGGCGGCAGCGGCGGCCCAGAGCCCGGCGCACTAGGGGACTTAGGGGAAAAAAAATTAAATCCAGGCTGGGCAGGGTGTGGGGTGTGTGTTCCCCCTTCTACCTGTGCAGTCTGGACTCGGGGAGGGAAAGTGTTTGGGGTTTTTGGTTGTTTTTTTTTACATTACGGCCATTTATTTGAATGGCCGCAATGTAAAAAAATCTGACACGGGGTGGGATCCGGTACCAGACCCAAAATACCGGAATAATCCGATACTGCCTGTACACCAAAATACCGACAGTATCGGATACCGGATGATCCGGTAGTCCCACCCCTAGTACGTGGGTGCGCACGCCCGCAATCCACGTACCTCCACCCATCTCCGCCCACCCCCATGAATGGAGCAACTGGCGAAAAAGCGAACTGGGTTGTTCTGTGCATGGAGGTGGGGGGAAATGAGTGTGTGCCCCTCTGCTCCCTCCTCCCATGCATGGCCCCCACAACAGTGCTCCACCCACTGCACATGGACCACTCCCCTCCCACCGGCAGTCCGTTTAAAAATGGCCAAACACTCATGCACACATACACCTACATACCAATTGTTGTATTTTTTGTACTTTTATTAAATATAGTCCTGTGGCTGTCAGTTACATTTTTGTGGACAGCACTTTTTTTTTCCTTTGGGGCAACCTTGCTAAGGCAGTGATGAGAAATGAATCATGGTTTCATCTCAACTCAGAACAGCTGTTCAAGATCTGCCTGGGCCCCCATCCCCTCACCCTTAACAACAGTTTTGAGTTGCAGATTCATTAGCTTGCAATAATGCCCAGATTCTAAGCAGCAGCAAAGAGCCCCACTGCAATGAGTGAGCCACCCATGTGTAACTCATTGGAGAACCAGGGATAGAGCCTCCACAACTTCCTACTATCAGGACCCCCCTGTCATGAAGTGCAGAAGCGGCTTTTTCATTATAATTCATTCCTTTCTTCATGTCCTTAAACATCTAAGGTATTTTGGAGAGGGATATGAAAATCAGTGCTGTTAAATGGGGCAATGCCAGCTGTCCTTGATTTTCTCCAGAAGCACAAAGTCTGCCTAAACTTTACAATAATGTCTCCCTCCCATTACTCTCCCAGCAAAAATAATTAGGAAATAATTTTTAAAAATCTTGACATTTTTCTGCAGGCTGCAATAATTGTTAAACTATAGTTTATTACTCATTTATTTTGGCATGGCTTTGAGTCAGATTGCATTATTCATTTGAAAGGACACCCTGAGATGTCTTGTGATGATAATGCCCTTTATAAACAGAGGCTCTTGGTAGAGGTCTGCTAATTTTTTATCATAGAGCTGGCATGTCAGCGCGCAGAGCAAACTGATCAAAGATTTTCTTATCTTCCTATTTTGCTATTAATGAACATATAAGACTATTTTCATTTGCCTGAAGCTGAAATCAGATTTCTAGTTGTATACATTTTTACGTTTCATTTTTTGTTCTTTCCAAATATTTGCCATATTGGTTTGTTATTGTAGGTCTCTTGAGAATATGTTAATATTTGATAAGAAAAAACACAAAGAGGTAACACAGGGCCAAAATTTGCACTTTGAATATGACTGTGGTAAGATTCTTTTCTCATTTGCACTACTGAGTGAGCTGATAGACAACCTTTACACAGACAGATGCTTATGGGAAGAGAGGCAAATGAAGTGTTGCTTCTCACAGCTCATGGCCACCTACAAATACCATGGCTGGCCATTAATTCAAGCACATATATGCAACCAGAAGAACATCTCACTGATACAAGCTTTATTAAAACCACAAGTCTTTAATATAAGTAACTGGGGCTTGTCTGACTCTGCCAGACAGGGCCAGCCTTATGAGAGTGCAATAGGGGCAGTTGCCCCAGGCACCACAGTAAGTGCTACCCCTTTGTCTCCAATCCTGAGGGGCCATGGGAGCCCCAGCAACACGACATCATTCCCACAGGGCTCCACTACTGTTTCAAGAGGTTTGTGGCAGCAACAATAGTGCTGAATCAAAAACAGCTGTCCCCCCACAACAGGAAATCTGCCATAGTGGGAACAATGCTGAGTACTTGTTAGAGTTTTCGAGTCCTGGACACGTTTTGCATTTCTGTTGTTTTTGAGATTGCCGATGGAGATGTTTCACAACTTTTGTAATTTTTTGGTGCTTTCCATGATTTTTCAGTATTTTTGTGTCCTGGTGTCACCCTTTTCTTAGCTCCCATGCCTTTTTACTTTCAAGTACTCCTCTCCAAATTAGGGGTGAGGGAGGTGAGGGGGGAAGAGGTGGGAGGAGAAGGAATCTGTACTCTTGTCATTTTTCGTCATGAATCGTCGATTCAGCTCTTAGTGGCAAGTTTCCTGGAGGGCCCTGGAAAGCCATGTCAGGCAGACTACCAGACTGCAGGACAAACACCAAACTACCTGCTGTTAAGGCTATGGGAGGTGAAGCCATAGGGGTTCCAAATTTTATTTTTGTCTTGGGCCCTGAAAATTCTACGGCCACTTTTACACGAGGCACTATGAAGCACCTCCAGAGCCCCATATTCAAAAGGAAAGTCGCACGGAGAGTGTTTACATGGTCCCCGTACTACTGGAAGTGACATGCCATCCGTTCTCTTCAGCAGCGGTGGCTGCAGACACGGGGCTTTCAACGAGGTGTGTTCTGTAGACCTGAAAATTGAGGTCTATAGAACTCGTCTCTTTGAAGCCCTGCATCTGCAGCCACCGCCGCTGAAGAGAACGGGTGGCAAGTCACTTCCGGTACTTCAGGGAGCATATAAACACTCCCCACGTGGCTTCTCTTTTAAATATGGGGCTCTGGAGATGCTTCTAAGCGCCTCGTATAAAAGTGGCCTAACATTGGCCCTGCTGCCAGAAGTCATTCTTAAAACTAAGCTGCCCAGCATCATATCAGATGCTAATTGACCTCTTCTCATTTTATTGCTGCAGGCTTCCATGGTACATAAAGATGGCAATGGCCACAAGATTTCAAAAGTGCATAAATTCTCCTTTCTTGTTTAGAGGACCTTTCCTATTGAACCAACCACAAACAAACTGATGTTTAATGTCTTCAGTCTTGGTTTGTATAGACTGGTAAACTGGCAATAGAAGCACACTCACCTTTTATATCAGGGGTGGTTTTGGAAGGTTATTTCATCCAATGTTAGTGTTACCAGGGCATCTCTGGGTGCTAGGAGGTGCTCCAGGAATTTGCGTACCTTGGCACATGCAAGTATCTTAAGGTTCCCTGTGAGCAGGGTTTTGATCCTGCATGAGATAAATCTAGTCCCAATCCTGCACATGCTAAGTTTGCATTGGCAACAACTCTTAGCCCCAAACGAGTTGAGAGCTTCTGGGCTCCAGCCACCTCTACACCCAGGCCAATGCCACCAGTAGTGCTACGAGGGGTTTCCAGCCTAGAGCTGTACTATTTATTTATTATTAAAATTTATATGCCACCCCCTCCTGCTATCAGCACCAGGCCACACGACTGGCGCTATATAAATGTTTATAATAATAATAAGTGGACCTCCAATGGGAGGGAGTTCCACAGCTGCAGCGCAGCTACAGAAATACTAGCCCTGTATATGTCTATGGTGCCTCTTGGGCTACGTATGGTCAGTTCCCACCATGGGTTCCCACGCTGTGCGAGTTCCAGCTGCTGTTGGTATGGCTTGTCATGTGGGGAGAGGCCAGAGTGGGTTTTAAGCTTCTCTGCATTGTGGTATCCTCCTAGAAGCTAGAGCTCCTTCTATGGCCACATGCTGCAACTGAGGACCAGACTTAAATACTCCCAGAGTACCTCTGGGCAGTTCCCCTGATTGGCTCCTGGATGGATGGCTGACTGAAGCCCTGTCCAGGTAGCCATCTTAGCTGTGGCAGCCATTTTGTGTCCTGCCAGGCAAGCTAACAGGGAGAAATCCTGCTGCAGGCTCACTGTTACAGTCCCCCTACACCCCACCAACAAGAGGGGGCAACCACGAGGGAGACCCACAAACAAAAACAAAACATGCACCCATCAGGGTGGGGGACTGGTCCCACCCTATAACCCATCCCCCAGCCCTGGGACTCTAAGGAACAGTTACGCCAGATGCACAGAAGCACCAGCACAAACGTGACCTTCCCAGGGCTCACGAAAATACAATACAGTATAGTTCAGTGTATATTATATATATATATATATAAAGTCCCAAACCCACACCCAGTGCACTATTCTCTTAGTAGTTTTTTGATTTTTTAAAAAATGTACAAGTCATTTCTTTCCTTTCTTCTGTCCACATGGCTATGAAGGAGGCAACGTTATCTCCTGTACAGTGGCTTGCTTTACAGCTTGGGCTATGCATTCCTGCCTATCTTTTTCCAGTCGATGAGGGGCACCTGCAATTCATTGACAGATCATTCATCTGTAATCCCTAGGTTCGTCTGCAGGGTCCATCAAATAATAATCGGCGTCACAATAATCACAGCCATATATGCCTGAAGCTGCTGTGGCAGCTCATATGGACAATTATTAAAGAATCCCCCCAAGGTGTTGCTAACACGCTTCGGAATAACCTTATTCCTTCCTAAATTTGCCTCAGGCTGGGATTCCATGTTCTCTTTTTTACCGGTCCCTAGACAACTGTCCAGTACTTCATTAGTCTATAGACCAAAGTCTTGACATAGGGGTATTGCTCGACTGCTGGTGTCCCTTAACTGGAAACAATTAGTCCAACTACCTGTCTCCACACACTGTACTTGCCTTTGTACCGCTTTGTGTAAGCTTACTTTAGGATCCGTGGATGTTTGGACCCATTTATCATACTATATTTAGGAGCTGCAGAAGCTTGGATTTCCTCGTCTATACCCTCTTTGGATGGAACCATTAAAGGAATCTTAGCTTCTGTCTATGTACTTTTTATGTGGGTTTGCCCTTTCCCCCCTTTCTTTGGGAGACAAAGGGAACTCAGGTCTTTGAAACATCCCAGATTGGTCCTGGAAGTTAGCTGGACATTTAGGGTCCTGCCTCACCCACCTTGGTGCAGGCTGAACAAATCTAGGTTCCTCATCTTCCTGATTAGGTATCTGCTCTTTTTTTTTTGTTTGTTTTTACAGCTTTTCCCTTTTTCCTCCATTCTTGATCAAAGGCGCCCCAAACCCTTCCCAGGAGATTGGAAACCACCCCTACCATAAGAAAGTATGTTCAGACCTGGATCTGAAGGGGTATCCAAGCAATGGGGCAGTCCTTCCAATCTCCATGTATGCACTGAGGTGAATCTTTTCCCTGGGGCTTATTCACTGGGACTGGACCAGTTCCTCCCGGATCAGGGATTAATTAGATCCGGAATCAAGCAGAGCCCTCACTACAAGCCCATCGTATTGAGGAAGCTGACCATGCAGCTAGGACATACAAGGCCCATGCATGATCAGTTTCCATTAAGGGGAAATCCCTTTGAACATTTATTTATTTTATTTTATTTATTTTTTCAGATTTATATCCCGCCCCCTCCTGCAATGCAGCTCGGGGCGGCTAACAACAACAATAAAAACAATTAAAAATCAGTTAAAATATCAATATAAAATACATCAAAAAACAGGGCTAGAAAACAGTAATAAATAGATAAATGGGCAGGGGATTAAAANCACACACACACACACACACACGCAAGATGATTTTTTTAAGAAAAGCAACTTTACTTAAAGACAAATAGAGTAGAAAAATACTGAATAGATTGGTCGAGCAATGTCAAAACCAGCCTACAGGGTTGTTTGCCTTCCACGACCAACCTACAGTTGCCATCGTGGATCTCTTCATATCCATGATACAAGTCCTTTGCCCACTGCCAGCATTGGATCATAGACCTATTGTAGCCCATCTGCACTATCCACTCAGAAACTGGACCACCACATTTCTATGGATTTTCTCGAGCAGTCCCTGGACCTTTACATCCCAACTCCCCAGGGTTATGAGCACCTTGGTCTCCTCCTCAGACCAGGGCAGGCCCTTCTGCTTGGCAGTTGGGGGGACCTGTCCTTCTGTGCACAGATGGGGCCTATAATGTTGCTGTGGTGCATGGGCTGCTGGCACTTGCTTGTGGAGACAGTACAGGAGGAATGCCCATTAGTGGTTTCTCCTTGACTGCCTGACCTGCCGCCCTCTGCAAGGGCCATGACCCCACCTTACTGGACCAGCTCCTGTCCTCCATTGCCCTCAGGCACGACTTCTGCTGCTGCTACTCCATCCCCCTGGGGTTTCTTCAGGCACGGTCTTCAATTCCCCCTGCAGGGTTCCTGTGTGGGGCCAATGCATGTTTGGAATTTGCGCTTGTTCCTTTAAGGATGTGACGGGGTTCAAGGACAGGGGGACCCACAGACCTAGCAATACCCACACGTCGCACTCACTCTGGGCAAGGGTCCCGGGGAACGGACTTGTCAGTGAGAAAGGACCACTCAGGTTGTAGGGTGGCTGATGTCCTAACAAGGATGGGGCCATATCATCATAGGGGTACGGCACTCAGCAAGCTGCGTGGGCAGCCTTCCTTATGCCCCACGGGGGGGATCAACTGCTCGCCCCACTCGCTCCTCCACACGGTCATGCTGGGTTCAGTACACCACGTGGCCACGGGACTTGGTGACTGGAGGGGGGGGGGAAGTACCCTGAGAAAGGGAACAGGAAAAGGCGGGGAGAAACTGACACCAGGGAAGGGGGAAAGGGAAGGATGGGCTGGGAAAACCCATGAAGCAGCGGGGAAGGTGCACTCTCTAATGCCCTCACTAACTCTCTCTCTCTCTCACTCCCTCCACCACCACTTCACCCGGTCACGCACACAGTCACTCACCTCTCACTCTTCGCTCACGCCTCCAATCGTTCACTAAGGTTTATTATCCACTTCAAACAACACTCTCAATCCTGTTGGCCAGCCTCACAGTTCACTGATCACCGGCATTGAAGATTCTGACCGCTCTCCTTAAGATGTCTAAGCCCTGCCCCCTCTGCATGCCTGTAAACACGCAGAGAGGCGCAACGCCGGCTCTGGCTCCTCCCCCTGCCTCCATGCTGGGATCAGGGGCACTGCGATGGCCTGTGCCGGAGTCTGAGCACACGAGGAGGAAGCTTCCTCCTCCCCGTTCTCTGGGGCTACCGACGCCCTGTCCCCCTTCCCATCTGAGGGGCCGATCGGGGAATGGTGTCTGGGGGAAACCTTGGCCTGGGAGTCCGGCCTCCCTCCAGCTCCACGGATGTGCAGTCGAAGGGCCTCTTCCCCCTCCCCGCACCCAGACCCTGACAACACACACACACCCGGGCCACCACTGATCTCGGTGGTGGACAGGCTCCGGATGGGACGGGTGATGGAGGTGGAATGAACGCACCAGGCGGGGTGCGCGGATCACAGAAGCAGACTCCCAGGAATGATCGGCCACCCCGTAAACCTTCCAATCAACTAAGTAATATAACACCCCCCGAGATACCTTTGAATCTAAGAGAGCACGAACTTCGTACTCAGGGTTTCCTTGAATGTCATATACCGGACCTGGGGGGCACGCATCGGGGAACAAAGGAGGACAATGGGGCTTTAAAAGGGACACATGGAATACAGGGTGGATGTGAAAAGAAGGGGGTAGTGTCAATCGGTAGACTACTGGATTCACCTGTTCTTGGATAGGAAATGGTCCCATAAAACGATTATCCAATTTCGCTGAGGGACGAAGCGAGGGGTAGTGTCACCTATCCACCCACAGGAAGTCCCCTACCTGGTATTGGGGCGCAGGTAGGCGTTTTTGATCCGCATGGTGCTTGTATTGCAGTCGAGTATGTCGCAACATTGTAAGAGCGTGAGCATGGCATCGTTGGAGTTGCTGTATCAGCGCCCTGGCTGCAGGTACATCTACGGCAGGCTCGTCTGGTAGGATCAACCTAGGATGGAAGCCATGAGAAACGTAAAAGGAGGAGGTTCCCAGTGCCACATGTGGTGCATTATTAAATGCAAATTTGGCGAGGGGGAGATACGAAACCCAATCATCTTGGAGATAGTCCACGTAGCACCGCAGGTACTGCGCTAGAGTTTGGTTTGCCCTCTCCACCTGCCCGTTAGCTTGGGGTCAGTAAGTGGTAGTTAGGTGGACTTGCACGCCCACTGCCTTGAATAATGCCCGCCAAAAGCAAGCAATGAACTGGGAGCCCCTATCAGAGGTGATGGTTACAGGAAGTCCATGCAGTCGTACTACATTCTGTAAAAAGTGTAGGGCTGTTTTTTGTGCCATGAGGAGCCCCTTACAAGCAATAAAATGCCCCATTTTCATGAACTGGTTGATCATGACAAGAATGGTATTATATCCGTGAGACAAGGAGAGTTCCACAATGAAGTCCATGTTAAGCTTTTGCCATGGCTCGCGAGGTAAGGGTGTGAGTTGGAGAAGGCCTAGCGGTCGTCTTCGCAGGACTTTGGTGTGGTTGCAAGTGTGGCACCCTTGCACATATCGCACCACATCTTACTGCATGTTGGGCCACCAAAAATGTCATTGGAGTAACTGTAACATCTGGCGCTGCCCTGGATGGCCTGCCAAGGGGGCGTCATGATGGGCCCATAATACCTGTTGTCGGACTGCATGGGGCACTGTGATAGCCTGATTGTGCAAGGCTAACCCTGAAGGGGTCTTTTGGGTTATCCCTCCGAGGTCCGGCTCCTTTGCAACCCATGTCTTGAGCTGTTTTGAGGTTAGCACGGTGGTCAAAAAGACACGTGGGTGTAGAAGTGTTTTGTCTCCCGCTGCCGCATCTGCTGGTTCCTCATAACATCGGGACAGTGCATCTGCAAGAATATTTAGCTTCCCGGCGCGGTACATGATGCGAAAGTCAAAACGAGCAAACAAAAGTGCCCATTGCGCGTGTTGATGAATTTGGATGTGCGCAGTCTGTAAAAACGTACGGTTCTTGTGATCAGTGATAACTTGGATCAGGTACCGGGCTCCTTCGAGGAAGTGTCTCCACACTTCGAAGGCAACTTTAATTGCTAGTAATTCCCGATCCAATATCATATAATTCTTTTCTGCGGCCGTTAGCTGTCAGGAGTAAAAGGCGTAGGGTCGCGTTGGAGCGTCTTGGTCTTTAGCTTGCAATAACACCCCTCCTAGGACCACGCTAGAAGCATCCATTTCCAGTGTAAAGGGAAGGGAAAAATCTGGGTGTTGTAGCACGGGGGCCTTTGTAAAGGCTTCTTTTAATTGGGTGAAAGCTTCTTGCTGCACCTGCCCCCATAGGTAACGTCGCCCCTTCTTGAGGAGTAAGGTGAGGGGCGTGGTTAGTTCAGCGTAATGGGGAATATATTGTCTGTAGTAATTTACGCTTCCTAAAAAGCGCTGTAATGGTTTTACTGTGGTGGGGGCCAGCCACGCAAGGATGGCAACTACCTTTCCTGGATCCATTTTTACCCTGTGGGAAGAGATGATGAACCCCAAAAAGAGGACTTCGTCTTGATGGAAGGCGCATTTTTCCCTCTTGCAGTATAAACGGTACTGCCTCAATCGTTGTAAGACAATACGGACATGACGCACATGTTCGCCTTCGCTTTGGGAAAAAATAAGAATGTCATCCAGATAAGCCACTACAAACAGATCCAAGATGTCACGGAATATATCATTGATTAAGTGCTGGAAAGCTGCTGGTGCATTAGTCAATCCGTAGGGCATAACAAGGTACTCGAAATGTCCATATCTCGTACGGAATGCGGTTTTCCATTCGTCGCCTTGCTTGACTCGCAACAGATTGTAGGCATCCCGTAAGTCAAGTTTCGTGAAGAGTTTGGCGCCCTGGAGACGATTCAACAGTTCTGAGATAAGAGGTAGGGGATAACGTTTTTTTATCGTGATGGCATTAAGGCCCCTGTAATCAATGCAGGGGCGCAATCCCCCATCTTTCTTGGGCACAAAAAAGAGAGGCGCCCCCCCGGGGAGGTAGAGGGCCAAATAAAGCCTTTGGCTAAGTTCTCATTGATATATTCTTTGAGAATCTTTAACTCGGGCTCCGAAAGGGCGTAAATTCGACCATAAGGTGGAGT
Source organism: Sphenodon punctatus (assembly GCA_003113815.1). Taxonomy (NCBI): domain Eukaryota; kingdom Metazoa; phylum Chordata; class Lepidosauria; order Sphenodontia; family Sphenodontidae; genus Sphenodon; species Sphenodon punctatus. The sequence continues at coordinate 1,381,267 of QEPC01007489.1, read as the reverse complement.
GGTGTCCAGCAGCAGAGAGATGGCACAGTCATAGGACCGATGTGGGGGGAGTTCCAATGCTTGTTGCTCTCGAAATACCTCAGCGAGGTCTTGATAGACAGCAGGGAGGGTGGGGGGCCCAGTGGCAAGGAGTTGATGCCCCCTTTGTGGACGCGCCTCCTCCGGTGGCGGTCTCCTGATCTTACAGTGAGACCCACAAAAGGGGGAAGAAAAGGACAGTACCTTACAACTCCAATCAATAGAGGGGTTATGGCATCATAACCACGGGATTCCCAACACGATGGGGAAGGCTGGGGTTTTCACAACGTCTAACCGGAGAACCTCCTGGTGCTCGCCTATTATCCCGGGAAGGTCCTGGGTGCAATACATGATGGGTCTGGAAGTAAGGGGGGACCCATCTATGGCAAACACCACCTCGGGGGTAGCCTTTGGATGAAGCGGTACCTTATACTGTTGGGCAGTTTGAGTGTCCAAAAAGTTGCCGGAGGCCCCTGAGTCGATGAGCGCTGGGAGCACCATGGAACTAAAGGGGGTGGTATAAAGTGTTAAAGGAACTAAGAGGTGCTCTCCCTTGGTGAACACAGTCGCCACAGGGTGTGGCGGTTGGCTGTTAGGGGAGATAGCTGGGTTTGCCGGAACATCCCCTGGCCGCCCCAGCCTCTGTCGTTTCCCGGACTCCTCCATCCTGGGGGTAGCTGTGGACAGGAACTGGTAAAGTGTCCGGCGGTGCCACAATAATAACATAACTTTTCCACCCTTCTCCGCTCTTTCTCTTGCGGGCCAATAGGGCCACGAGAGGCTCCTATCTGCATGGGTTCGGTGTCTTCTATCTTGGGTACTTCCGTTTTAACCGTCCCTGGGACCGCATAGCGAGGACTACACGCCTGACCCCCTTCTTGCCTCCGCTCCCGCCGTCTCTCTGTTAGGTGTTCATCTATTGGCACGTGAGATTGACCAGCTCACCCCATTTAGCTGGCATGGCAATGAGAGCTAGCTGGTCTTTGATATCGTCGTTTAGCCCTTTTCGGAACAAAACTTTTAGTACCTCGTCGGCCCATCCTAATTAAATGGCTAGTTGTTGGAATCGAGTAACGTATTCGAGTAACGGCCCCTTCCCCTGCCTCAAGGTGATAATAGCTGTTTCAGCATCCCTTTTGCGGCGGGGGTAATCAAATAGGAATTGAAACTCTCGCAGGAACCCGGGGAAGTCTTTTAATAAGGGGCTGTCTTTAAGGAGTAGGGGGGTGACCCAATCCAGGGCAAGCCCTTCCAAATGTCCTATTATGAAGGCTACCTTGGCAGTATCTGATGCATATGTAACCGGCTGCAGCTGAAATGCCAATTTACACAATGCCAGGAACTCCTGAAACTGCCTTCGTTCCCCCCCAAACCTCTGGATAGGAGGGTGGTGGGGTTCCCTTACTGGGGGATTATTAAGAGGTACCAGCAGGGGAGCAAGTGCCTCTACTGGGGCTGGCCTTCCTGCCTCTTCGTGCTCTACTATTCCCCCTACGGCTCCTTGCTCCTTCATATCCTTAAGCTCCATGGCAAGGGCCTGAATGGCCCGGCCCATTTCCTCCACCTGTTGTGCTAGATCCATGGTAGGTGCCGGCGATACTGAGATGGTTTTCAAGGACAGGGGGACCCACAGACCTAGCAATACCCACACGTCACACTCACTCTGGGCAAGGGTCCTGGGGAAGGGAGGTGCACACGGACTTGTCAGTGAGAAAGGACCCCTCAGGTTGTAGGGTGGCCGATGTCCTAACAAGGATGGGGCCATATCATCATAGGGGTACGGCACTCAGCAAGCTGCGTGGGCAGCCTTCCTTATGCCCCACGGGGGGGATCAACTGCTCGCCCCACTCGCTCCTCCACACGGTCATGCTGGGTTCAGTACACCACGTGGCCACGGGACTTGGTGACCGAGCGGGGGGGAGTACCCTGAGAAAGGGGACAGGAAAAGGCAGGGAGAAACCGACACCAGGGAAGGGGGAAAGGGAAGGACGGGCTGGGAAAACCCACGAAGCAGCGGGGAAGGTGCACTCTCTAACACCCTCCCTAACTCTCTCTCTCTCTCTCTCTCTCTCTCTCTCTCACTCCCTCCACCACCACTTCACCCGGTCACGCACACAGTCACTCACCTCTCACTCTTCGCTCACACCTCCAATCGTTCACTAAGGTTTAGTATCAACTTCAAACAATGCTCTCAGTCCTGGTGGCCAGCCTCACAGTTCACTGATTGCCAGCATTGAAGATTCTGGCCGGTCTCCTTAAGATCTCTAAGCCCTGCCCCATCTGCGTGCCTGTAAACGTGCAGAGAGGCGCAATGCCGGCTCTGGCTCCTCCCCCTGCCTCCGTGCTGGGATCGGGGGCGCTGCGATGGCCTGTGCCAGAGTCTGAGCGCACGAGGAGGAAGCTTCCTCCTCCCCATTCTCTGGGGCCACCGGCGCCCTGTCCCCCTTCCCATCTGAGGGGTCGATCGGGGAATGGTGTCTGGGGGAAACCTCGGCCTGGGAGTCTGGTCTCCCTCCAGCTCCACGGATGCGCAGGAGAGGGCCCCTTCCCCCTCCCCGCACCCAGACCCTGACAAAGGACTGAGGTAGGGGTGGGGAGCCAAAATGGCAGTGCTTGCTCAGGGAGCAGTTTGGTCCGCCGTTATCTATGATCCAGGCAGGCCCATGTTTGGCCAGAGCTTGTGGGCTTGTTTAGATGGACAAGTGTTCTATGTTTGTCTCTTGCCACTGGTTTGGCCAGCTCACTCGGTGAGATGTGCTCCTGGATTTCCCAGAGCACTGCCTGTGGGGTTGCCCCAGAGCAGCCACAGCCTGCTCCACTTTGCACATCCGGTAGTCGCTCTGACAGGCAGGTCAACCCAGGGATGAAGTGGTCTGGTGCAGGCAAAATAGGGCTGCTGTCCATTGGTTTACACCCAATGTAAGTTTTTCATGTTGCCCCAACAATATACTGGAGGAACCTACTCACCTCCATGAATCAGGGAACAATTGTGTGTTCATTCCAGTCTTAGCCTGCATAAAAAATTGCACTTGCCAGTGGATGAACAACAGTCTACAAAGTGAGGAGTTCAAACAGGTCCACTCGCTTGATCCCTAACGTTCTAGCCCTTGAGCCCCAACATGGCTATGGTTCCACCCACCTGTCCAGTTTCTAGGAATTTAAAATGCCAGTGCTAACCAGAACTATTTTGGTTGAAAGAATCTTCCTTAATTTCCATCATTTCAAGGACCACAGAGAACCAAAATTCAGGGGGCTGTCTCCTGTACTCCAGGCAAATACATGTTTCATCCATCCCCCTCATTTTTACATCCATGGCACTTGCAACATGCTAGTACCCCAAGGGTCAAACCTGATTTGTCTCAGACAGTATAAAACACTACCACAAACCTTGTATATCATCCTTGACTTCAACAGTTGTTCTCCAAAAGGGGGTTCGACTGTCTAAAAGAGGCAAGGGAAAGATGTTCAAAGGTGGCATTTTCTTCCCATTACAGCCCCATTCTTGATCCACCAGTTTCTTATTTTTTTTCCTACGTGGAAAGGTAAAAGGAATGGATCCAGCCCTTCCTGACTCAACAAGTAACCTGTTTGGCACACTTGTCATGGCCTTGCCATAGAGACTGTCTACACAGAGGCTAATGGGATTTTGCTCTGCCCTCTTTTCTCTAGAAAGGAGACATTTTGACTAGCAAATATTCCTAACAGAGGCTGTTGAAGTTCCCACCTTTTACTGTGGCAGATGTGAGTCTGCCCAATGTGACCCAGATCCACATGGGAATTAGTGCCACAATGTCTTTTATTCAGTGCATGTCCTCCACCTATCTCTCTCACACACATATAGTCCATTGTCAGGCAACAACCCTCTGACTTTCTCAGTTTCATATCCCGGTTCTCCCCTCTGTATTGCTTTGTCTCTGAAGCAGAGCTTTCACTTAGCTCCTGCTTTGCCAAGGTCCTCCAATCCCCACCCCTGAACTCAACTCAACCCTCAGACTGCCATGACCACTCACTAGGGCAGCTGGTCCTACTTAGTCCTTCACTCTTAGGCTTCTAGAGGCTCCCCAGCTATTCCCCTTAAAGGATCGAGTGCTCAAGCAGTCTGTTTCCTGTTATACCCAGGAGTCCGGAGATAACCAGTCCTACAAAATTCTTCCTTTTGTAGAAGACCCTAGAGGACTCAAGTTGGGAAGAGCTCATGTTCTGGTGCTTGGGTACTATAAGCCAAGTATATGTCGGGTGCCTGACTGGTAGGTCCTGCAAACTTGCTCAAGGTCTAACTAATCAATATATTTGTGGTCAAGGAGGAATTTCCCCCTCAGGTGAAGTTGGCAGTCAACTGTGTGGATTTTTTGCCTTCCCCATTAGCATGGATGAGTCTCACATGTTAGAAACATCTGTTTTTTTAAATATATATAAGATTTTTCCCTGGTGTGTTCTGGTCCCTCCCAATATTGACTTGTGGCAGATTTTTATTATAGGCTTTGTTTCTTGTTGAATGGACTTTTCCATAGGAGTAGTTTGGACGAGGTGCAGGAGGCTGGATTAGATTACCTTTGAGGTCACTTCTGGCCTATAACTGTAGTTTAGTTTTATAGCTGTAAATCCTCCCTGGGAGAGACCACAACAGTTCAGTGTCAGGCACACTGTTGACACTATATTATAAAGAGAGCTGAAACAAAATTGTAAATTTATAATCAATCTGAATTGGGGTATTCTGTTAGCAAAACAAATACCTGAATTCAAATTCTTTATTTCTGTGAAATTCTCCACATCAGTTGCTTTATTGCTTCATTTCATTGTTCAGCACTTCAGTTGTCCTGCAGCTTATTTCTTCACTGTGTGCTGTGTCAGCTGTTTGGCTGTTCACTATATCACATGACATGGGTTAACCAATACGTGATTTAGAAATTTAAAAGCAAAAAACCAAACAGTTATCTTCACCCCTTCTCCCATGCTGCCCCTTATGCCTGGAACCCTTTTCCCAAACACACAAGCTCACGGATAAGATTGTTCACTGATGCTTCTCCTTAAACTGTTTATATCTTTCAGAATCCCTTTCCTCTCCTTGTAACTAAGTTAAGCATGTACAGCTGAAATGTCTCAACTTCATGAACGTATCGCTGTCTCTGTGTTCCCCTCTGATGCATCCCCCCTCCCTTGTCCACCCTAGATTGTAAGTCTCTCAAGACTGGGACCTTCAGTACAGGTCTGAGACTCTGGGCATTTTCACACAAGACACTCTCCACTAGAGGTGGGACCCCGGGCCCATTACCGGCTATTGGATTTACCGGTTCTGCAAAAACCGGATTCCCGGATTAAATCCGGTATACCGGTACCGAATTTATTTCATTGAGTTCAATGGGGCGCTGTGTCCCCATTGAACTCAATAAAATAAATGAATTCCTTCCCCCTGCCCCTCCCAGGCTGCGCGGGTGGAAGGGGGGACACCCCCCACCCACCCTGCC
>QEPC01007489.1:1359310-1370475 GCA_003113815.1 Sphenodon punctatus | reverse complement strand
TGTTCAGGAACAGTGACTAGCTCAGAAGGTGTTGGGAAGGGGGGAGGCAGATAATTAGTTTCGTTTCTTGCAAGCCTCTCCACCCCTGGTGCCTGGAAGTCTGCTCCTCAGTGACTGACTACACCTCCCTGTCATGTTTGACCTTCCAGTGAACCTTTTTTTGCCACCCGAACTCACCCAAATGCGATCCGAAACTGTTCGGCCATTTTGCCGTTCGGTGTTCAGTTTGTTCGGTATGTTTGCGTTCAGGTTTGTGTTCCTGTTCGGTCGTCCGAACAGGCCGAGTTCAGGCTAAACTCTGAACTTCCGAACCACGCTCGCCCATCCCTAGCATTGACTGCATTCTGGGAGAATGCCTTAGTCATATGACTCCAGGTCCATGTCCACTCTAGCTAGCTATACAAAGGGATTTCCAACTCTGAAGCATCCACAGAACTGCTTTGCCCACAGTGCTCTGATTGGCCAGAACCCACTATGTAACTTCCTAGGTGGCATCAGTCTGAGCTACCATGGCCTGTTCCGGTGTGCCCCCAGTCTTCTTTCTTGCCTCTCCTGCTTCTGAATCTTGTCCCTTTAACTTGGTCCCTAGCGCCTCCCTGTTCTCTGCCCTGATGTACCTTCTCCTGCCTCCCACCTGATCTAAGATGGATGGCTTGGCTTTATGTTTGATCCTTGACCGTGCACTTTTGTCTGACCTCTGGTCTCCATAGCTTCTGATCTTGCTTTGCTGGAAATCCCACTGTATAGCTAAGAGTGGACCCAGAATTATATAGAAAAGATATTCTCCTGGAATGCAGCAGAAACAGCATCTGCTCCCAGGGGTCCTAACACTGTGCAATCAAAATGGCTCATAAGCAGATCATTTTGTGTAATTCTGACCATAGGTGACTGGTAACTGTCAATAGTGGAGGAAGGGGAGTACAGAAGAGGGGACTGGGCAGGGGTTCTATAAGGCTTCTGAAAATCAGATGGCCACCCCCCATGCCACCTATGATTCTGATCATGTGCTCTGCCTACACTCCTCTGGCTTGACACACATGCACACTGTCCTCTCAGATTAGGACCCTTAGCCCAGCTCTGATCCATGCCAAGCTCCAGATTCCCATCCACAGTTAAGATCCTAACTTTCAAGCATTTGGGAGAAAATAGCTTGTTTATTATTACGCTCAAAGAGCAAGAAACAGCAAGCATTAGATTAATTCCTACCCCTTACATTAAGGAGTGCAGCCATTTGTGGTTGATTTCAAAGTGAACTCATTTGGATTTGCACATTGTTCCACTGATCTGGAGCCTGTAACCGCTGGTTTATTTAAACTGGCTGAGGCATTAAAGGCATCAAGGGTCACAGTGTTTCATCCCCCCTCCCCCCCAACCACCTTTTGAACAACAATTTTGCAGGGGTTTAGATCCCCCTAGGTTCCACTCTCTCAACAAAATAAATTGTAAAACAACTGCATTTTAGTAATAAAAATATTCCGTTTCAATGAAAAATTACCTCATAATAAAGAAAGCATTAGCCAGATCAGAAAATCAATTAGCCAGTGGGGATTTTTATTAGTCAATCATGTAAGTAATTAAAACCATTGATTGATGGCAGACAACACTACCATGGTGTTCCTTCACTCATCTCCCTGGACAGTCTGTCTTCCCCACTGTATCAGAGAAATGGCCTGAATGAACTGCATTTGGTAACTGCTGGCCCATCTGTTTTATTCAAGTCAAGAGTGGCATTTCCTCAGTCCACTAGTTCAGATAAGACTTGCAGCAAGTAGCACATTTGCTACCTGTGGGTAATAACCGGATTTTCGGGCACTCCTGAATGGGCACCCGATGGGATACCCAGCCCCCGATTGGGTCCCCAGTGCTTGAAAATGTGATGATTACTGAGGTGTCCTGGGACACCTGAGGACACCAATCCCAGCACCCACGGCTCCCCAGGCTGACTCACCTCACCACTGGGTTGCTGCTCCTCCAGTCCTGGTCACTGCTCCGCACGCTGCTGAGCTGGGGAATTCCCCATTAGCTTTTTCTGAGCGGCGGAGGCCTCTTCCCACCTGCACGCACCCCCCTAATGGGTCTCCCATTCTCAGGTGGACCCATGTGCTTAGATAATTTGTGCTCTGCCATTTTGGGTCCCCTGGGAACAGGGGACCCATTAGGGGGGTGCACGCAGGTGGGCAGAGGCCTCCTCACTCCACAGCCACGCTCAGAAAAAGCCAAGCAGGGAAGTCCTCAGCTCAGCTGAGCAACACACAGGCCAGGGAGGAGCAGGGGGCAGCAAACAGCAACTGGACCAGAGGAGCAGTAGCCCTGCATGAGGACAGTCAGCCTGGGGAGTCAGGTAGACTTTTGGGTTGCATTTGGGTAGCAACTGGTGCTCGAACGCAACCAGGGCAAGTCAGGCACCCCAGATTCAACGGGGTGTCCAACTTCCCAGGTACCCAGTTGTATTTCTAGTTCAGATAGATAGTAGCTCTTGATCAAACCTCAGCTCTGAGTCTGAATAGTTTAGGAAGCATTTCTGTAAATCCCAAGTAAGAGTATCTAAATGTATTTAAACTGTAAGGAGTAACATGTTACACATTCCTAGCTTTGGCTGCATATCCAATGTACTCTCGACATTCCTGGATTATAATTCTTATTAACCTGCAAGAAATTCCAGTGAATGGATTCTGGGTAAGAGAAGATGACCTCAAGTAATTAATATTTCTGAAGTGGTTTCACCTGCGTTTAAGCCAAGATACATAAATCATCATTCCAACTTCCTTCTTCCTGGCAGCGCACTTACGCGCTGGGTCTTAAAACGATGACATCTTCATCCTGTGATCCTTGGTTTTAAGTAATTGAAGTGGTAATGTGTGCCTTTCCCTGTGCAACAGCAGACAAGCTGGTTTGATTTTAAACAACCATAGCACATCTGAGAGTGATCAACAGAGCAGAGGTTGCAAGTAGATTGTGAGGTGCCACTGTTTTGGGTGTGAATTTGCTGCCGTGGAAAGGACGTGGACAGTGACATGCATAGAGACTGCATGGAGTCTTGGGAGACTAGGGCTGAAATGAATACGGCATTTTGTATTTGCAGGGATAACTAGCCTATTCGTTCCCACAAATGTATATCTGAATTCATCATCGTCACTTTTCACATGTTGTGGAATTACTATTTTGTTTACTTTGCTTGGTATTTTGATATTGGGTACTTCATTCATTTTGGTCAGTTCTTATAAAATTTTTCAATATGAATGGTATAAGTTCAGCAAATACATTCCCATTCAAAAATTCTGCCACATTGTATCACTGAAGTCCTGAATACCAAAATGTCAAGTGTCAGGACTGCCGGCTCCTACGGCACTGTCCTTATCCAGTATAAGAACATAAGAAGTGCCATACTGAGTCAAACCAATGGTCCATCAAGCCCAGCATCCTGTCCTCTGACAGTGGCCAATCTCGATTCCATGGGAGAAGAACCAACAGTCACAATGGGCAATCCACAGTATGCTATCCAAGATTCGGTCCACATGATGGGTACTGTGGCCTTGAACATCTCAAGACCTGAACCTGTTATCCCTATTAGATAAGTCTGGCCCCTGCTCTGACTGGTGGAAGGGACCTATATATACACATGCGGGGGTGGGGCCTGGGGAGGGTTCCTTCCGGGCACTCCCCATAACACCGGGGCTGGAGGTGCGTGTTGGGGGCATGGCTCGAAAGGGCCTGGAGGTTGGGATGGAGGGGTCACTGGTGGGGTTGCCCAATGTGAGGTTTCTACTGGTGAAAGTTGTGAGGAGGCGTTCCTCTCCCTCCAGTGAGAGAGGGGTGGAGAGGGAGGACTACCCCTGGTGGCAGCAGGGGATGGAAGGAAGGATGGTTTGATACTGGTAGAGTGGGTATTTGGATGGGTTAGTAAGGCATATTGTTGGATGTTATTATTATTGAAATGTTAAATGGGAGGGTAGGGTGATGTATTTGTTGTTGGGTTTCCCCTGCATGGGATAAAAACCTTAATATTGTATTTATTATTGATGTGAGCCATCTTGAGCCGACTTTGGTGGGGAGAGTGTGGGGTATAAACTAAAGATGAAATGAAAAAAACAACAACCCTCCAGCACATTGTTTTGTACAACAGTGTTTCCTGGCTGTTGCTGCTTGACTCCCTCTGGTGTTAGTTTGGACCTCTGAGACCTTGCCTCAAGCCTCAGCCTTGCCCTATGCTTCTGTTCTTCCATTTCCCCCCTCTCCAGACTGTCCACCCAGCTTGGATCTTGCTTTGGAAGGTGCTCCTTGGTGGAGGGCTCTTCCACTAACCAACTCCCCAACCTCTACTCCAGCCTGCACTTGCTGCTGTAGCCCCAATCCAGACAACAACATTCACTGAGGGCCCCAAACCTGGTAACTGCCCACGGCCCAGTTCTGATACAAAGGGACCAAAATACTCAATATGAAATACTGAGGTGACTGACGTACTTGAACACAAAAGTATCAAAATGAAGGTTTGAAACTGCAAACAAATATGGAAGTCAATGACACTTTGTATCTATTTCACTAAAATTGATTTGAATATAATGAATTTGTCAGTTCAATATTCACTTTAGGTACCCATCTCAGCTCTAGGGTTTCCAGAACTTACTATTTAAGAGGTTTGTTTTACTTAAAATCACCAGTGATGAAATCATGAAAAAAATTTCATTAAAGAAAAATGTCTACTGTTATTGCTTTGAAACTTTGATGCAGTATGTGTGTAATAGGGTGGCTCCTCTGAGCTGGTATGAGCCCTATTACTGGGCTGCCTAGTGGCTATATAGCCAGGCATCAAACTTGGAACATGCCCAGTTGAGACTCAAAAGACTGCTCGAGTCTAAGTCCTGGGGCATGCTCAGTAGAGCCCCAGAAAGTCTTCTGAGCTGTAACCTGCAGTCTGCAGAACCTGTTTGGTGGAACAGCTCAGGTAGGATCTGCCTATTTTAGGGCACCAGGACTATCAAAGAACTCTGAGGGTCATAGACCTTGCAAGGCTGAACCCCACAACTAAGGGACTGGTCTGAGGACCCTAAAGGGTATAAAACCCATATACTAGTACACTATTGGAGGTGTAGGCCTTGGCTATAAGGGGAGGTTGGAGGTCAAGGGTGGGACCCCTACACAGGTACCCCACATAGTGTAAACCCCTTCTTAGTGGGATACAGTCCGGCTGAGGACTGACTAGGCGTGGCAGTGGGGTTTTGCTAATTCCCCCAAAGATACCCCAGTGCCCCGTGCGGCCCTGGAAGACCCCCTGCTACCATGTGCCCTAAAGACTAAAAAATAGAAAACAAATAAAAGGAACCATCGCTAGCCCCAATCTTTTTGTTAAATTTCATTATTTCAAATCCCTTAATTGAGGGGCTTCCCTTGCTATTTTTAAACATTTAGGGCATGATCCTGAAGCGAGTTGGTGCCTCAAAGCAAATGGAACTCATGCTAACAAACAGTTTCAGGATCACACTGTTAGCTGGCAATACTGTTCAGCCAACACTGTTGGCTGGCAATACTGTTGAATTCTAGTACTGACCCACAAAATTGATAGTTCTAATGAAATGTTTTGCTTTGACAACTTAGCAGATGAATCTTGATTCTTTGTTGTAGGCTGCAAACCTCCAGGGAAAGTGGTTGCAGGATGACAGCTGCAATCAGAAAATCCCTCAACTACAACTTAGATCAGGGGTGGGAAACCTTTTTGTGCGCGGGGGACACACTGTCGGTCCCCGAACAGGCCGGGGGCTGCATGTCAAAATCAATGATAAATTTAACTTAATTGAGACTAATTAGCAGATTAATTTAAAATTAAAAATAAATTAATTAACATTAAATTAAAATAAATAAATGAGTAATTTACCTCTGATTGCCATGGCTCCTCTGAGTGCCAGGAGTTGGAAGTGAATGACAGGGGATGGGACACACACACACACACACACACACACAGTCATTCAGACAAGCTTATGTGCACACTGTTGATGCTGCTGACGATGTTGCTGCTTGCAAAAGTCCCTCACCCATTTCCTGAATCTGTCATGCTGGAACTACATTTCCCAGCAAGCCAGATTCAGGAAATGGCTGGCCCTGGTGTGCGTGGAGGAACATTTTACAAGCAGCAACATTAGCAGCAGCAGCATATAAGGCGGAAGGACAGTGCGGGCCAGCGGTGCAGCAGAAGGTATGGCCAGTGGGCACCCAGGCGGGTGGCGTGGGCGGTGGTACTTCCTCCTAGGGATGGGTGAATGCGGTTCGAAAGTTCGGAGTTCGGACCGAACTCGGCCTGTTCGGACGACTGAACCTGAACCCACAGAACAGAACCTGATTCCGAACTCTGAAATGACCGAACAGTTCAGTCAGTTCAGATCATGTTCGGATGAGTTCGGGTGGCAGAAACGTGTCACTGGAAAGCAAAACATGTCAGGGAGGGGGAATCAGCTGAGGAGCAGACTTCCAGGCACATGGGGTGGAGAGGCTTGGAGTAGCAGCCAGCCTGTCCAATCATCTTCCCTTTTCTCATCAGACCACTGGCTTCGCAGTCTGCGATTGGTTACAGGCTACGCTGCATGAAGCCAATGGGGCTTGCGGTGAGGCGGGCACAGCAAGTAACAAAACTCATTGCCCTACCCCCTGCCAAAACCTTCTGAGCTAGTCACTGTTCCTGAACAGCAGGCGTTTCAGAAGGCTCCCTCTCCCAGCAGTTTTGTTCTCCTCAATGCATTGCAATCCTCCTCCTATTTCACCCATCCACCTCTATATTATCATTTATTTAGTTTACCTTAGATAGATTTAAGTGTTATTTTTTATTTTTACCCCTCCCTGTGTTCAATCTTCCTTCTTCCTTCCCCCCTCCATTGAATCCTTCCCCTCTCCCTCTATATATATTCCATCCCTGATTCCCTTCCCCTGTTTTTTTAATTCATTTTGAGTAGCATTAGATTGATTTAGGTTTCATTTCAGTTTTGTACCCCTGTGTTCTTTATGTTCCCCCCATCCCATATCCATAGATAGATAGATAGATAGATAGATAGATAGATAGATGTAGGAGTTAGCTGGGATAGAGATAGTGTTTAGAGATTTAGTGTTTGTAGGAGTAGGCCTTTGTACTTATTAGATAATCCATTTAGTTGATAGCATTTAGAATAGTTATAGCAGTTAGATTTAGTGTAGATAGATAGATATAATATTAGATTAAAAATGTAAATAAGAAAATTTAAAAAACCCCATATAAAAACATTATTTTGGAGGGAGAAATAAAGAAGGGAAGGAGAGGCCAGTCTGCTGCCCGTAGGGGAGGCAAAGGGGTACGTGCCAGAGGCGGGAGGGGCCGTGCCAGGGGAGTGGCAGCAGGCAGCAGCAGTAGCCTGAGCATATCACCACGCCCCAAACTCAGCAGGCCTGCTTTAGGGCAACAGACTGCAGTGGGTCAGCGTCACCTCCTGGCAGTGCCCTCCTCAACTGCCACTCAGGGCACTGGAAGACCTGAAGGACTTGAGGCTGCGTCTGTCTCTGCTACTGCTGGTGCTGGAGCAGGTGCTGCTTCCGATGTTCCTCCAGGGCCACCAATGTCCCCCACTGTCGAGGTGATTCCCAGCAGTCCAGAGCTGGTGGATCCCACCCCGGCTGCTAGAGGCAGGGCCCGATCCCCGGGCAATGGCAGTAGGGAGAGGAGTAGCAGCAGCAGCAGCAGCAGCACTAGCAGCTATAGAGGGGGGCACAGGGAGAGTGCCAGCGGCATGGCGGGTATGGGCAGTTTAGCCTCAGGGTCCCAGTACTCCTCTTCACAGGACATCACCGTGATTGCGGACAGTGAGTCAGAGGCAGACACTAGTGCCGCAGAGGAGATGTCTGTAGCTGAGGCGATGGCTGAGCCTCCTCCCAGAGTTGTGTCACTACTGCCACCAAGTTCTCCCCCTCCCAGTAGTGCTGGCGGCAGTGCGTCACCTGGGGCGGGCCAGAAGGCAGGAGGGGAGGAAAATCCTCAGTCTGGGAACATTTTAAGCTGGTGCAGGCAGATGATCCTAGAGAGGTGCAGTGCACGTTGTGCAATAAGCTGGTAAAGCATGAGCAGGTGCTTGCCAACCTTGGGACAACTGCAATGGCGAGGCACCTCAAGGCATGTCACAGTGCTCTGATGCTAAGCAGGAAGGCAGGGGAAGTGGATGCCAGAAGGTTCCCGACTGCAGTGGCCAGTTCACTGGCTCCTTCAGTGGGCAAGCGTCCTGCACAAACTGCTGCTGCCTCTAGCACCAGGAGCAGTATGGGGCAGAACAGCAGCAGGACCCTCACCAGCAGCAGCGTCAGTCCACCATGGAGGAGCTGGGGTGGGGGCAGCTACCAAGGCCATCGGGTGCTGGAGAGCAGCATGGCTTCTTTCAGGAGAAAGTCAAGCGCCCGTTGGCCGAGATGATTGCGCTGGATGGGCAGCCCTTCTCTATTGTAGACGACAAGGGCTTGCAGCAGCTGACTGGATTCTTGGCCCCCCAGTTTAAGCTGCCTTCCTGCTCCACCCTGAGTCGGATTGTGGTGCCACAGCTGTACAGGGCTTTGAAGGAGTGGGTGAGAAAGCAGCTGGCAGGGGCTGGGGGGGCCACTGTCCACTTCACCACCGACCTGTGGTCCTCCAGGAATGCACAGCATGCCTACCTGGCAGTGACTGCACACTGGTGGCAGGACCCAGAGGCAGCGCTTGGCAGTGGCAGGAGGGGTCCTGAAGCAGGGTATAGGTGCGTCCTGCTTCAGGCACAAGTCATGGACAGCTCCCACACCTCAAGGAACCTTGAGGCAGCTCTGGCTGCCATGGGGAGGGAGTGGGTCACCCCAGGCATGGCCTTCACCAAGGGGTGTGTGGTCACGGACAACACGGACAATATATTGAAGGCAGTCCATGACGGGGGCTTCACAAGCATCCCTTGCACCACACACACCCTCCATCTTGTGGTCAAGAACGCTCTGGACTTGGGGGAGAAGGGGATTGGGTCAGGCACCCTGGTCGACCAGGGGAGGAAGCTGGCGGGGTTCTTCAACCAGAACGTGAAGGGCAGTGAGCTCCTCTGGGAGAAGCAGGTCGAGAAAGGGTCCCTGGTGCACCAGCTGGTCCAAGATGTCTCCACCAGTTGGAATTCCACCTTCCTGATGCTTGAGCGGTTTCTTGAGCAGAAAGCCACCCTGCATCAGGTGGAACTAGAAACAGACATCGAGGCACCTCCAGGGTACAACAGGGAGGAATGAGAGATCCTTGCTCACATGGTCTTCGTCCTGAGACCATTTCTGGCCGTGACAGAGATCGTGAGCAGCTCCACCGCCACCCTCAGCCAGGTGACCCCGCTGGTCCATAGTCTCCATAGGATCCTGGATGAGATTCTCAGGGGCAGGATTGTGGCCCTGTGAGCAGGAAGATGTCCAATGAGGCACTTGACCTGACACGGAAGCTGTAGGCGGGGCTGAGTGCGCACTTTGACGAGCTCCTGCACCGGGAGTAATATGTCCTGGCAATCATGCTGGACCCAGGATCAAGGGCAGCATGGCACGCAAGACAGCGGTCTATGGCCTCCGGAAGGGTGTGCTGGTGCCAAAGGTCCAGCAGGCAGAGTGGACTATGCAGCAGGATGCCCCTGTGGATGGTGGGAGCAGCGACCCCTTCGAGCCATATGGGTCTATCCCTGGCCCCAGCCCTAGCGGTAGCAGCAGCACCAGCAGCAGGATGAGCAGCAGCAGAAGCAGGACCCCTATTGCCAGCAGCTCCTCTTGTGTGCAGACCACTCTGGGGAGCATGGGGCCCAGCACAAAAGGGCAAGCAGCGTGACTGAGGGCAGTGGGGCAGGTGGTGCCCACCCAGAGCTACCAGAGTGAGTGTGATGGTACCTCAGCAGCAGTGGAGACCTACCTGGAGGAAGAGCCATGCATTGATCCCAGCAACAATCCCTTGGCCTACTGGGCCAGCAAGGCCAACGTGTGGCCAGCCCTGTCGAAAGTGGCCATGGGTATCCTGTCTTGTCCACCAACCAGTGTCCCCAGTGAGTGGGTGTTCTCTGTGGTGGGGGACATTTGCTCCCCACACCGCCTGAGACTGGGGGTCAAGTTGGTGGAGCAGTTGCTCTTCTTGAAGGTCAACCTTACGCTACTGGGATTTCCCAAGCTGCCCCTGGACAAGGAGTGATGGTGCAGTGGCACACGCCATCCCATGACAGGGGCAGTCTTGGGACGGGGCTCCTCCTCCTCCTCAATCTGGGCTAGGGCTACTGCTCCTGTGCTGCTGAGGTGCTGTCCCTTCCTCCCAATACCTGGCCCTGCTCTGCCCCCCTCTCTCTCTCTCCCATACTAGATGGCCTTGGCTGCCTTATCTGACTGACCTCATGATGCAGGGTGGCACTGGGAAACAAACTGTAAGCCTGTCAGCCAGCCTATGGCTACACGATCTCAGCCTATCTATGTGACACTGACTGCCTCTCGGTCTCTCATGTTGCACAGTCTTTTATAGCCTATCTGAGTGCCCTGCTGCCAATGTCCCAGCCTGCCTGCCCTACTGCCTCTCATGCCACGCTGCCTGTCTGCCCGCCAAGCTCAAAGCATGCCTCAGTACGCCTTCCTGCCTCCCATGCCAAAGTGTTTGTCTGCCCAACCAGGTTGCCTAGCTCAAAGCCTGCCCAAGCCCACCTGCCCTACTGCTTCTCATGCCACGCTGCCTGTCTTCCCAGGTTGCAAAGCTCGAACCCTGCCTTAATCTGCCTGACTGCCACTCATGCCATGCCACCTGACCTGGCAACCAATGTCTGCTGCTGCTAGTGCCAATGGCCCCCAGGCCTATATGCTGTCTGTGCCAAGGGTTCTGTACCCTGGCAACCCACTGTCTGCTGCTATCAATGGCCCCCAGGTCTATATGCCATCTGTGCCAAGGGTTCTGTACCCTGGAAACCCATGTCTGCTGGTGCCAATGGCCCCCAGGCCTATATGCTGTCTGTTGTGCCAAGGGTTCTGTACCCTGGCAACCCACTGTCTGCTGATGCCAATGGTCCCCAGGCCTATATGCCATCTGTGCCAAGGGTTCTGTACCCTGGCAACCAATGTCTGCTGCTGCTAGTGCCAATGGCCCCCAGGCCAGGCCTATATGCCATCTATGCCAAGGGTTCTGTACCCTGGCAACCAATGTCTGCTGCTGC